>CP139505.1:155746076-155924826 GCA_021014915.2 Artemisia tridentata subsp. tridentata
AATGATGTAACGCTTAGTTCAGTCATTTTGGTGTTTATGCTTCTTTTTTTTTTTTTCTTTTTTTTTACGAGTTTTATATGGTTTAGTTATAATGCTTCCGTCACAAAGTCGGACACTCTCTGATTATTTTAAAAAAAATTATAAAGTTTTTGTTCATATTTCGAGGATAAGTCAGAAATTTCTAAAGTGATATTTGAATATCTTTGGTATAAATTTAGGTTTTAAATGAGAGTTTCTTACAATGTGGTATTGGTCTATTGTTTGATCAAATATGGTGTTTAGTCAATTTCCTAGGGTGATATCGAGGTATTGTTACATATCAACTATGAATAGTGAAAGTGATATAGAAATGGAAATAGATATAGTGTAACACCCCAACCCGACAAGGGTAGAGATGTCACGACAATGGTGACATATCAGATACATACACAAGCATACATCTTCAATAATACAAAGGAAGTACAAAGGTTACAAGAATTTACAAGGAAATACAAAATTTACAAAGGAATAAACACTAAGTCTGAAGTCATAAGTTCTTCTAATAATCTCTACTTCAAAATAACTATCAAAGTCTTCTAAGTCCAAAAGTCTCTTCACTCAAAACCCAGCTTCCAACTAAAACCTGCCGCATGGAAAGAAATGCGGCTGAGCTTAAAAAGCCCAGTGAACAGATATATAATAAACGGAAACAAAATCAAATGGAAATGAACAGACATATCATAATGAAGGAGATATAGGAAAAGGAAAATAAAGAGTAAGGTTTAGGACAGTCATCCACCACGAGCCCATATCATAACATATCATATCATATCATAATCATGTAGAGGGGATGCCTCTCAATAAACAGATAATATGAGGGGTGTCCTCATTCTTCAATCCAAATAATATGAGGGGTGTCCTCATTCTTCAAATGGAGTGATCAGCTCCCAGGGGTGTGAAAGGAGTGGATTGCACCCAGCCCCAGTCACCATATCATATCATATCAAAGCATATCATATCAGAACATATCTAGGATGCATCCATTCGCCCCCCAAACAAATCATATTGGCCATATCAAATCATATCATAGTGAGCTCATATCATATCATAATGGGGACGGTGTAACCAAATCACTAGGGCTACACACTAGTCATGCCATTGGTGCATCAATGACACGGCCATGTTACCTTCATGGCTAGGGAACATATTTTGGCTCGTAGTATCAAACTGGGGTCACAGGTCAAAGGTTCATATCAAAGCAAAGTTTCATATGGTCAAAGCATAGTCCAAATCTCGAGGTTCATATCAAAGGTTCATATGTCAAAGTATAGGGAACATAGCAATGGCATAGGGGAAACCCTAATACGAATCAAAATAGAGACCGAAGGCTCCTTATACAAGAGCAGAATATCTGTACCTTATGACGAAAGCAAAACAGAAACAAAGCACAGGATATGGGAAACAGCTCAGAGTCTCTCCTTCTTCACACCTAAAGGAGTAGAAGGGGATTACAAATCATTCTTAATTAATTGCTTTTCCATTTTAAGTAACTTTCTATTTTTAGCAGGTTTCCATATATAGCAAGTTTCATTAATTAGAAAGTTTCCTTATTTAGTAAGTTTCCATAATTAGCAGTATTCAAAATATAACTTAGGTTAAGTCATTAATTAGGTTATTATGGAAATCGCATTCATTTTAAATAAGTTATATAAGTTTAAGGTTAAATATGACAAGTTTTCATAACTTAGGGTTCAAAATGTAATTATACCAAAGATGGAGATTTAAAGTGAAAATATCATAAGTAGTTCATTCAAATCCTTAGGTTATCCAGAATTACTTAATTAGCCCTTTAGTTTATACAATTTACACTTTATACCCTTTTAGTTACATAATTTACATTTTAACCTCATAACATTTATTATTTCACATTAAACCTTTAGTTTGCCAATATTACACAAAGTACCCTTAAATTTATATGTTGTACGAATCACACCATCAAGTTTATAATAATTACACCACAAGTCCTTCAAGTTACAAAGTTTACAATTTAAACCCTTTAGTTTACAATTTCAATCTTTAATTAATAATAATTACACCTTAGCCCAATAAATCTCCAAATTTACACGTTAACCCCTGAATATAATTTATTACTCAAATCAGCCTTAACTTTCCAGAAATTACATATTTGGTCCCTCCATTTTAATTATTTTACAAATCGAATAATACTTTAATTAATTAATCAAAATAAACCTTTTAAATACAAAATTAACACATGAGGCCCTCCTTTTATATTTTATACGAATTCCAGCAGATCTAACATAATTTACAAAATGGTCCCATGAGTTTTAAAAATTACAAAACACACCCTTAACTTTAATTAATTCAATCAGTTTAACATTTATTATCCAAATCAAAACCCTAACTTTTCTAATCATCATCTCATCATTATCACATCATTAAATCACATTAAATTTCCAGATCTAAACACATAAACCCTAGGTCGAACATGTTCTTGGGGTTTTCCATAATTTTCTTTTATTTTTCTTTTATACGGTTTTAAACTAAATTCGACCACGATGATTTTAGGCCTCAACAATTTGAAAGAACATTTTTGTGATGTTATATGGTGATTATATAAGCCACGAAAAATAATAACCAGGTCCAGAAAAATCGCATAGGTGTATTTGAGATTTAATTTGATTTTAGGGTTCCAAAACACATAAATTATCATATGGCTAGAATATGATGCATGGCCTGTTTTAATCATTTTCCCACGTTATATAGGATCAGTAGAAGCTTAGGCTTAGAAAAATACCAGAATAATTATGGAACGAACGGATGGACAATTTTGAATTTGTGTTACTCGGCTAGAACCCTTCGAACCAAATAAATCACCACGCCCAAAAACGCGACCAAACCACCTTGTAGACATTTTTCACAGAGTATACATCATGTGAGGATCATGAGAAAAATGGAAAACGAATTTTATGGTGATCGAATGAATTGTTTGAGAATTTACCTTTGGATTTGATTTTGCGACAAGAATAAAAGCTAGCGATCAAAAGACCAACTCCCACGACCTAAACCAAATTTTCTAGGCCTCCTTAGATCATGTACAACACCAGAAAAATATGCTTGGACTCCAGAAAATTCGTATGAGCAAGGAGAGGAATTATGGTGTGTTTTTGTTATTTTCGGTATAAATTTTAGGGTTTAAATGAGTTTGTTATACAAAAGTGGGATAAGGCCGAATGAGGGGGGGGGGGAATGGGCTGTCAACACACGTTTTCATAAAGCCAAGATCAATTTTTGATAGCCTTCCATATTTTCTTGCAATTTAAATGTGTTTATTCTAATTATAAACTTTAATAATATAATTAATATGTATATAAAGTATCTTCGGTTCATAGAGGGTATTTTGGTCATTTTGTACCTTGCAAAAATGTAAATTGTAATAGCCAAAATTATTTGGTAGCATAACTTGTCCATTTCCAGAAGTTCGGGATTGATTTGGTACTTTATAAACCTTTTATTTAGTTTTTAAATTCATAGGGGCATTTTAGTCTTTTACCATGCTTTCAAATTTTTGGGTTTTACAACTCTTCCCCTCTAACAGAAAAATTTCGTCCTCGAAATTTGAAGTCGCAAAGTTAAACGAAGTCGTGGCAAATTGCAAACGATCGACAAAACATTCTCACGCTCGAGCAGGTTCTTCCAAACCAAGTATTTTCTCATGACTCAATCTTGCCGATCAAATAATTTCGTTTTCCTCAGAAAGACATAACGCTCAGGATTCACATCAAAAGAATGATATACCAACCGTAATAGATGATAAACGTATCCCATCAGAAAAGGTTCAGGGAAGATGTACGATTGACGGATTTTCGTCTGTGGAATAGAAATAGTCAAATCAGATGAAAACGTATCGAATTGTAGCGAATATGGGAGTAGTATATGAGTTCAAACTCTTCAGATTCTCAAATAGTCTCGACTTCAGTGTAACCTTTCATAGGTGTTCTCTTAAACAAACAGGTTTTGCTCCTCAAAATCCAAAGCCTCAATCACTCATAGCAGGTCATAATGAAACATAATCAACGGATGCGAAACGTACATATAGCAAAATGTAGGTGTACTTTTTAACAGATCGGATCCATACTGACAGAAAACAGACGGTAGAGAGTTCTACACAGAACCTAAGATTCTTATCGGAAGTACAGAGGTCAACAAACGCGTGTCGAGTATCCAAACGTATCCAGTCGTATAACGTTGAAGCATATTAAACGCATAGGTAAAATGAACTTAAAGTCTCACCAACCACGAATAATCCAACAGAGATCAACTTCTAAACTTCTTAGGTATTTCCCAAGATATCCTATGCCCACAACAAGTGCACGCTATATGATGTAAGTATTATCACGTTGGCCAGATGTCATAATACTGGCATCATATAATTATGCCCTCATGATGGTCATACTTTATCTCAAGTTGTAATCAAAACCACCTATCTTAATCCACCTAGTACTTCTATTGCCATCAAAGGTCAACCAAATTCGAATGCCAAAGTCAAGCGGGAAAACAAAACTATTCGCACGAGTATCAAAATCCCAGATAGCCAAATTGAAGTGAGGTATGCCGTCACAAGCATCATATCTACTACAACTCGCCAAAATCTCTCAAAATAAGTCATCACTGAATCATACGAAAGATAAACACGAATTGAATTGCTTCTAGGGAACTTAAATCATAAGAGGAACTTATTACTAGATAACAAAACTTATGAGGTCAACGGAAATGAGAGTTAGTCGCCAAACTTCTGCCTTCATAGGATCAATTATTCCAAGTATAGAGGGTCTGTTTGAAATATCCGCTTATTCAACACATCTAATCTCTCCAAGTCCGGTTGATCTGTCTTCGGCTGTCCATCAATTGGGAAGTGAAACCAAAATCGGGAACTTGTGTCTGGTTCGTCGAGCCTCCTGTAGTTCCTCTTGGAATGTGATGGAGTATTGTGGATTTCCGGCACGATCTTTAAATCTTCTTCATTATCCAGTCTGCTTCCGCTCTCAATTCATCTTAGTACAACCAAGATGAATAGGGAAGTGAGACTGCATGTCTTCATCAGCTCCAGGTTCGCGATCTTGACCAGAATTTCTTCTTGTGCATCGCCAACACTTCTGTCTTGAAAGGAATGTCTTCACTCTTCGGGGTAGCCTCCGCAGTTATCAACAAATATCAATCTCCCAGAATGTACAAATGATCGTCAAATTTCTAAGAAGGTGCAAAGAAATGATTTTCATGCTCTTCCTCGTTTCTGAACGTACTATTAAGTCATACAATGACCACTTGTCCAAGTACTCACGAGAAAACATTATTTATCAAATTCACGAAACAGTCAGAGCTTTAGCTAATACCATTAGCGTCATTTACCGTCATAGTCGTCGATTACGAATATGGGGGGGGGGGTCGATTCCACGAATAGACTCAATTCATCAGAAGGAGACTTCGCGCTCTGAAATTTAACAAACACACAGTCGTTTCAGGGTGGAGGAATATTGGTTCCTAACAGTATTACGATTCAGCTTCCAAAAATCAATACATATCTCCTGTCATCATTCTTCTTTATCGCGAACAAAACTGAATTACGCCAAGAGAATGCACTTAAGCAAACTTACTTTACACTCCGGTGGAAAAACTTGATGGTTCAATCAGAAATAGTGTTTCAGAAAATTCAGGGTGCCAAATAGCGTTCAATACAAGGTTCATGCTCAGACGACTCAAAGTGCCAAATAGCTTCCAAGATAAGGTTCATTCATTAGCGTACGAAATGGGTTCTAGGAAAACTTCATACCCGTTAAATTAACACAAGAGACTCTAGAGTAATAGTGATAGCAGAGGGTTTATCAATCGGTAATCATGGTAGGGAGTTCAAAATTGTTGCAAACGTTAAAGGTGAGACATAGAAGGGAAATTGTCCATATTTGAATGCTCAATCAGCCGATTCCTTGTCAGAATAAAATTGAAGTTAACTATCCCAAGATAGACGGATCACAAATCAAATCTTTATCATTTAAAAGTGGGGGAAAACATTTTATACTCGTGGTTACACACCACGAGACTTCTCATAGGGACAGAGATGGGTAAACGAAATCAATTAGTGCCGGAAGATTCATAGATACTTATCAAAAGCGAGAGACAAAGAACATATACAGTACGTCATCGCCATGGAGGTTCTCGAAATGTCCGAAGAGGCGTAAAAATGATTAACGAAAGGATCAGAGTGCAACGTGGGTCTTTATCAAAAACGATTAACAAAAGAAATCTGAAGATAAGGATCAAATAGTGTCAGGCAATTATTATGAAATTTCTTAATGCCTTCCTAATTTAATCAGGTTCAAATCTCAGGTGGTGCAAAGCATAAGCTTCCACCTTCCAAAAGCGGTATCAACAGGATCTAACCAACAGCAAGGCACGAATCAGAGTGATGCGGAAGCAATGATACTAAAAACAATACCTTATAGTCTACCCATTCCTCACTGGTCAAAACTTACGTTCCTATAGGGAAATCCTAAAGCGATTTTCAAAGGTTGACTTACGAGTGCCTACAGGGGAAGCTTAGTAGTCCTAACTTACACAGGTCAAGGGTAAATGTATTACGAAATCGCAGCCTGTCTCTCTGATACCATAATTGTAACACCCCAACCCGACAAGGGTAGAGATGTCACGACAATGGTGACATATCAGATACATACACAAGCATACATCTTCAATAATACAAAGGAAGTACAAAGGTTACAAGAATTTACAAGGAAATACAAAATTTACAAAGGAATAAACACTAAGTCTGAAGTCATAAGTTCTTCTAATAATCTCTACTTCAAAATAACTATCAAAGTCTTCTAAGTCCAAAAGTCTCTTCACTCAAAACCCAGCTTCCAACTAAAACCTGCCGCATGGAAAGAAATGCGGCTGAGCTTAAAAAGCCCAGTGAACAGATATATAATAAACGGAAACAAAATCAAATGGAAATGAACAGACATATCATAATGAAGGAGATATAGGAAAAGGAAAATAAAGAGTAAGGTTTAGGACAGTCATCCACCACGAGCCCATATCATAACATATCATATCATATCATAATCATGTAGAGGGGATGCCTCTCAATAAACAGATAATATGAGGGGTGTCCTCATTCTTCAATCCAAATAATATGAGGGGTGTCCTCATTCTTCAAATTGAGTGATCAGCTCCCAGGGGTGTGAAAGGAGTGGATTGCACCCAGCCCCAGTCACCATATCATATCATATCAAAGCATATCATATCAGAACATATCTAGGATGCATCCATTCGCCCCCCAAACAAATCATATTGGCCATATCAAATCATATCATAGTGAGCTCATATCATATCATAATGGGGACGGTGTAACCAAATCACTAGGGCTACACACTAGTCATGCCATTGGTGCATCAATGACACGGCCATGTTACCTTCATGGCTAGGGAACATATTTTGGCTCGTAGTATCAAACTGGGGTCAAAGGTCAAAGGTTCATATCAAAGCAAAGTTTCATATGGTCAAAGCATAGTCCAAATCTCGAGGTTCATATCAAAGGTTCATATCAAAGTGTAGGGAACATAGCAATGGAATAGGGGAAACCCTAATACGAATCAAAATAGAGACCGAAGGCTCCTTATACAAGAGCAGAATATCTGTACCTTATGACGAAAGCAAAACAGAAACAAAGCACAGGATATGGGAAACAGCTCAGAGTCTCTCCTTCTTCACACCTAAAGGAGTAGAAGGGGATTACAAATCATTCTTAATTAATTGCTTTTCCATTTTAAGTAACTTTCTATTTTTAGCAGGTTTCCATATATAGCAAGTTTCCTTAATTAGAAAGTTTCCTTATTTAGTAAGTTTCCATAATTAGCAGTATTCAAAATATAACTTAGGTTAAGTCATTAATTAGGTTATTATGGAAATCGCATTCATTTTAAATAAGTTATATAAGTTTAAGGTTAAATATGACAAGTTTTCATAACTTAGGGTTCAAAATGTAATTATACCAAAGATGGAGATTTAAAGTGAAAATATCATAAGTAGTTCATTCAAATCCTTAGGTTATCCAGAATTACTTAATTAGCCCTTTAGTTTATACAATTTACACTTTATACCCTTTTAGTTACATAATTTACATTTTAACCTCATAACATTTATTATTTCACATTAAACCTTTAGTTTGCCAATATTACACAAAGTACCCTTAAATTTATATGTTGTACGAATCACACCATCAAGTTTATAATAATTACACCACAAGTCCTTCAAGTTACAAAGTTTACAATTTAAACCCTTTAGTTTACAATTTCAATCTTTAATTAATAATAATTACACCTTAGCCCAATAAATCTCCAAATTTACACGTTAACCCCTGAATATAATTTATTACTCAAATCAGCCTTAACTTTCCAGAAATTACATATTTGGTCCCTCCATTTTAATTATTTTACAAATCGAATAATACTTTAATTAATTAATCAAAATAAACCTTTTAAATACAAAATTAACACATGAGGCCCTCCTTTTATATTTTATACGAATTCCAGCAGATCTAACATAATTTACAAAATGGTCCCATGAGTTTTAAAAATTACAAAACACACCCTTAACTTTAATTAATTCAATCGGTTTAACATTTATTATCCAAATCAAAACCCTAACTTTTCTAATCATCATCTCATCATTATCACATCATTAAATCACATTAAATTTCCAGATCTAAACACATAAACCCTAGGTCGAACATGTTCTTGGGGTTTTCCATAATTTTCTTTTATTTTTCTTTTATACGGTTTTAAACTAAATTCGACCACGATGATTTTAGGCCTCAACAATTCGAAAGAACATTTTTGTGATGTTATATGGTGATTATATAAGCCACGAAAAATAATAACCAGGTCCAGAAAAATCGCATAGGTGTATTTGAGATTTAATTCGATTTTAGGGTTCCAAAACACATAAATTATCATATGGCTAGAATATGATGCATGGCCTGTTTTAATCATTTTTCCCACGTTATATAGGATCAGTAGAAGCTTAGAAAAATATCAGAATAATTATGGAACGAACGGATGGACGATTTTGAATTTGTGTTACTCGGCTAGAACCCTTCGAACCAAATAAATCACCACGCCCAAAAACGCGACCAAACCACCTTGTAGACATTTTTCACAGAGTATAACATCATGTGAGGATCATGAGAAAAATGGAAAACGAATTTTATGGTGATCGAATGAATTGTTTGAGAATTTACCTTCGGATTTGATTTTGCAACAAGAATAAAAGCTAGCGATCAAAAGACCAACTCCCACGACCTAAACCAAATTTTCTAGGCCTCCTTAGATCATGTACAACACCAAAAAAATATGCTTGGACTCCAGAAAATTCGTATGAGCAAGGAGAGGAATTATGGTGTGTTTTTGTTATTTTCGGTATAAATTTTAGGGTTTAAATGAGTTTGTTATACAAAAGTGGGATAAGGCCGAATGAGGGGGGGGGAATGGGCTGTCAACACACGTTTTCATAAAGCCAAGATCAATTTTTGATAGCCTTCCATATTTTCTTGCAATTTAAATGTGTTTATTCTAATTATAAACTTTAATAATATAATTAATATGTATATAAAGTATCTTCGGTTCATAGAGGGTATTTTGGTCATTTTGTACCTTGCAAAAATGTAAATTGTAATAGCCAAAATTATTTGGTAGCATAACTTGTCCATTTCCAGAAGTTCGGGATTGATTTGGTACTTTATAAACCTTTTATTTAGTTTTTAAATTCATAAGGGCATTTTAGTCTTTTACCATGCTTTCAAATTTTTGGGTTTTACATATAGATTATGACGATTACTGAAATATTACAAGGTAGAGATTCATACGGTAGAAAGATAGTTGTTGCACTTAGGTTACATCCATCATCCTAAGGCAAGGTACATAAGGAAATATAACCTAGATAGTTCTAGACTAGAGTTTATTTATTTTACAGCAGGAATCCATTCATCTGCTTAACATAGAGGTCATTCTTCGATACTACTGGGGCCCTTTAACGAGTCTTCATTTTCTTGCATCCATCTTGGCCTTCTAGTTGACATTGTAGTTTGGGCAATGACTCTTGTAATGCCCTATTCCACCACATCCGTGGCATTTTATGGATGAGGGTTGCTCATTTCCTTCCATGGCTTTGCAATTTCTTGTCTTGTGACATGTTTTCTGGCATTTCCCGCATTTTGCAATGCATTGTCCGGTATGATGCATCTTGCATTTCTGACACAAGGGTTGCTTCCCATGGTAGTTTTCCCTAGTAATAAGGGTTGTTAGGTTGTTCTCTCCAACTTCTTGTCTGGACCTTTGTTGACGTTGGTAGTCGATGCGATCTTGTAGATGATTACGGGTACAGATGTCGTTGTGAAATTCGCATTCATTGAGGATAAAGGTTCTTTTCTTCTTGAGTTTTCGCTTTTGGTTATTTTTCTTAAGTGCAAAATCTTGCCTAATTCTTTGGGCACATGTGCGGATAGGTTTAGTCATTTTTCTTGAATTCTTTGAGCAAACTGGCCTACATCCCATGAAACTTTCATGGTTGTCTCTACAAGGTTTAGCCATCCTTTTCTCTTTCTTGTCTATGTCGTTGTTTCTCGGATGAACTATTGTAGTCACTTCATGTACTACTGTAATGATATTGTTTTCAAATTCCCCGATGGTTTTAGGAGTCATGGTTGTGGTAAGTGCTGAGGGGGTATGGGTGTTGCTCATGTTGGCCATCTTCAATGGCTATAACAAGAAACACTGATTTAGTATTCACTTTATCATTAGAATAATTCCAAATAATAAGGTATTTGCATATTATTGCTAACAATGTGATCTCAATACAAAATCAAAACCAATTGAAGATCATAGAAATACGATGTGTCTGGGTAGCATTGTAAAATAGTAATCATCTCTTGATATAGGATTGTTAAGGAACAAACGGATTCTTTTACAAAAGCTGAAGTTCAACAACTTCCTCTTCATTCATCAAGTTTTCTTCTGAATATTTGTTCTTGGAATTCTATGGTTTATTGTTTAGTTGTGGTACATTTGATGTACAATCACCGATAATGTCGTAGTAAGTTTGAATACAATCATCAAAATCAACATAACTCTAATAACTTGCCTGATCGATTTTTGCAAAACAACCAACACAAGGTCTTTTATTAATGTTTCATTGATTTACGTGGGTTATTTGTTTACCTAAAAGAGTAACAAATGACGAGGTTTTGCATGGCTCTTTGTACTTATTGCACAATATTAGGGTTTGGTGGGAGAAATTTGTTTACAATAGAACGATAAGATAGTAAAAGACTGTCATAGTTTAAAAGTCGATTACAATTTCTGAGAGTTACAGAATTATTGCGAATACATGAAATACTAACCAAAACTATTTGGTTTATTGAGTACAACAATGATACTTAAGATCAGTTATGTCTCTGACGTAAGCGTCTAACTTCTGCCTCAAGATCCAGTTGTGCAGCTTCAATGGCTGAGAAACGTTCCTGGCACGCATTCATCTGATTAGCTAACATGTTTTCCAGGGCTGCAATCTTTTGGCTCTGGGTTCTTGCTGCGTCTCTAGCCAACCATAATGCTCTTTCAATGTCTTCAATCCTAATGTGTGTTTGAGTATGGCCTCTGCCCAAACAGCGGGTTCTGGCATCCAAGTTTCTAAGTTCTTGTTCGTAATTGTCCTTCATGTTACCAATATTCACTCCTAAACCAAACACTTCTCGTCTCTCAGCATCTATCCTCTTGAATAGAGTGTCAATGTTACGATCATACCATTCGAATCGTAATGGTTGTAACTCTTTTAGTTGCTCAGAGTGGGCGTTTAGTATGCTGGTGTGTTGGTGGAGGCGAATCCATATAGAGTCATGGGTGTCTATATTGTAGTCAGGAGGATTGGGTGAGGATGCATTGTTTGGGGCATCTGGCATGGAGAAATCTGAGGTATTGGGTAGGGGAGAATTTAGGTTAACATTCTTCCAAGTCATTTCTTTTTGTGAACTTTGTCCATATTCAAATGTTGGTTGACCACCAATCGGATCTTCATCTGAATAGGATTCAGTTGCTCTCCTAAGTTTTTGACGTGGAGGTGATTGAGTAGGTGATGATGGAGGTGATTTCTGAGTGAGTTCTATGTCGGGCTGGGGTTGTGACACTTGTACATAAGGATCTTCAGGATTTGGTGTAATATGATAGCTAGGTGATACATGGGTAGTAGGAGGGGTAGTCTTAGCGATGTCAATTGGTATGGAAGACATGTTACTGTAGCAATCGAAAATAGTAATTATGAGTATTTATACGTTCAAGATGTAACGTTGAGTGTGAAATAATACGATGTGTGATGTGTGAAGAGTAAACATTGAGCATGTAGAGATTAGTATAAAACAATCTTAATAGGTAATGTATTGAGCACGGCAGTCTGCAGACACGGAAGGCATAAGATGATAAGGTGTAAAATCATTTATTTTGAAAGTGTGGTTATAGTTCGATGTTTGAAAACATTTGGTTCTTTATAACCATAAGCTCTGATACCAATCTGTAACACCCCCTAATTTGTTTAGTGGCAACGGAAAAGTAATTAGGGTGTTACGGTGAGGATCGAGTTAAAATTTCAGAAAAACGGTCCAGAATAGGCGTTTTGAAAGTTATATGTCATTCAAAATAATGGTTTTGATATAAGGTAAAATATCTGTTTTGAAAATCCCACAAAAGTGTGATAATTTGGAAAGAATGACATATGTGATTTTACACCATTTTATTTATCAGAGTATAAGATGCCCGCTCCGTGTCTTGTCCTGCTCCGTTAATTACCTGAGATAAACATGCTTAAAACGTCAACACAATGGTTGGTGAGTTCGTGGAGTTTAATAGAAAAGAACTTTCTTTCAATAAATTTTAAGAGGTGTACAGTGATTGTCGCAATAAATAATAGTTCTTTATTAAATAACCAGTTGTATTGAATAAAATCCACAAGTAATTCATGTATGATCTCATGCGATCATAAGTTTCAAGTTTTTAAATGAAAATGAGCTACGTTGTTATATGCTCGAAATGATGTGTTGGTTCAACTTTTAGGAGTAACAATATACCCAGCATTTTGGGTTGTCTTTTGTAGAATTCACAATTAAGTCACATATGATAACAACTAGGTTCAAGTACATGATTCATAATCATAACACATAGTGAAAACATTAATCTAGTGTCTGAAATTTATCAGTGTGGAGTGGTGGTTACTAAATACAGCTGTATCCTAGGATATATATGAAACATTCATATATTCATAAAGTTATATTGCCCTAAGCCTCATGACACGCAAAATGTTAACAGAGTACCGTAAAAAGGCGGTGTCCCATCAGGGTTACTGATGGGTGTTTTTAGCCCTCATGTTAATAGGTGATTTGCCAATTCCTATTTTTCTCAAATATAGTGCATCGCGACTAAATACGACTAACCATATAGGCATTCCGTCCAAGTATTTAGTGGGATAGGTCGTCAGCCTCTAACAGGTTTCGAAACTGTTCACTATATTCGCGCTCACCGCAGTGATTAATGGCTCATGATCAAGGGACTTTATGGCAATAAAGTAAACTTAGGCAATATAGGGTTCAGGGGTTCATAAAATATACGTATTCTGGTCTTGGCAATTATTTCCAGTGAAATGTAGAAATATCATAGTAAAGTAACAGTACATTCATTTGTTATATGAATGCATACAACAAGTCTCAGGATCATGTTATATCAAGTAGTTTAAAAATGTTATCCTTCAAATTCAGTGTTTAAGCTAAGCAAGCAATTTGCACAAATAACGAACATATATTTCTCTCAATGGTGATTCAAACATGTAAAGCATAGTTGATAATTTCGAGTAAATCATGAGAGTTTTCAGAATATAAAATATACTTAAAACAGTCAAAGCATGTATCTCCCCCAAAAGAGTTATTAAAAACAAGTGTTAAAAGTAGGGGCCACGACTCACCTGGAGCGTATCTGACAAGACGAAATTATAAGATCAAGTAAACGGTCACGAGAACTTCTTCACTACGAGACCTGAATATAAGCGAAGTCTAAGAGTCTAACTTACTACTAATAACGAATGTGGAAGGATAGATCGTATAACGATTTGATCAGTGATATGAGTGTGATATGCTTAAAATGCCTCAAGTTAAAAATATAATATCATATATGATATTATCTTGATTCTTATGTCACTCGACTTAAAATATTATCTTCTCAAAATATGCTGAAATGATATGCAAAGTGAATTGCTAAATTCCTAGTTATAATAAATAACGAATACTAAATAATGCATGACTAAAATGTAAAATGCATATGAAGTGAGGGGTGAAAAATAGGAAATAAAATAAGAATGTCAAGTGAAATTAATTGGTCCTTGTCTTTTTCAGATTGTTACTCTTTTTACCCTAACTGTGCTTGCGTTACGTCGTTAGTCCTCGGTTAAGTCCATAGTCCATAATAGTCCAAAACTTGTCCAATAGTACAATTAAGGCTTGGAGTTACATCATTGGTCAATTTCAGTCCTTTATAAGCTGTTTTCACAGCTTCAGTCCACAAGTTTCACTATTGGCAGTTTTAGTCCTTCCAGTTAGACCGCGTTACATTTTTAGTCCTTTTTGCATAAAAATAACGGGAAAAGTATTTTGAAAATTTCTATAACTTTATTAAGTTCATTTTAACTTATTTTAATTTCTTATTTCAGAAAAGAGCTTATTTTTACATTATTGGGCCAAGTAGCGAATCAACTTAAGGCCCATTAAGAATTTTAGAGGCGAGGGCGTGTAAACTGTTTTGGGCCTGGAGTTGGGCTGTTTTTATGATTCTGAAAATATATTATATGGGCCTAGTGGGCTGTTCTAACGCAAACTCTTGTTGGGCTCAAATCTTAGCCCACCTCGGAAATCATTTAAATTTCTGAAATTGAATTTTAAAAGTAGCGACAGGCAGTTTCAAATGGATGAGTTCGATCGATATTTTGAGCTTATGGGAGGAACCTTACAGAATGAAATATGTAGTTAGCTAGGTCGACTTTCGACTTGTGTAAAAATATCTATACGTTTTGTGTGAGAAATCGAAATAACTGGGGTAGATAGTGGACTAGTTGAGCGATATTTTAACAAGGAACACTTCGAAATAAGACTAAGTGTTTCTACCCGTTTTGACTTCTAGTTTCTTTACGAACCGGTTTGATTTTTTTTTTAAAAGGTTGTACACGTTATAAGGTGTCGTGAATAGGTTTTTCTAGTCTATCTCAACATACTACGAGTTACTAAAGTTTATACAATACGTTGCATACATGAAAGAATTTGTTATCTTTTTATACGATCGGATGGATTATAAAAGTCATGCATGGGGTGTTCTTGTACGTGGATAATGATGTAAAACAACTAAAGAGGGACTTACAAGGAGTGGGAGGGAGATCGTGGCTCGTTGGATACGAGCAGAACCAAGAAAACTTGCAACCCTTATACCGTATATTGCAAAATAATTCCTTTGATTTGAAAAGAATGAATCCCGATCAATTCTCGTGTTTCTGGGTCTTGTGGTCTGGCAAAAGGGTGCTAGAGAGCTAGAGTGTATTGCATGGGGTTGTTATAATGAATGGAAGACAAGTTGGGGAGACAAGAGGGATGAAATGGCTATGAAAGTCAAGATGAGTATACGTATGGGAGTCATATATTTTAAGTCAAGTTTATCAACTTGGTGTATACAATATTATTTCTATCTTACTGACAGTAGCATGTGGTCTTGGCAAAGGAATTATAGAACAATATGATGAGTTGTGTGTGATTGAGAGTGGGTGAGAGATGGTGAAATGAGGGTAGTTTTATAGAGAGAATTACACACGTTTGTTTTTCATTTCAATCATTGAGTTCCCCTGTAGAGAAGAGGACACATAAGTAGGTTTCTGACATACCAAGATATTGGAAAGATTTCATGAATGAGATAAGGCTTATCTTTAGTGCTTGAAGTATATATGTGTACGTTTGGCATTCTAATGTGTACAAAAATGAATCTAGCGAGCCTCCTCTTGTTCTTGTTGTCTAACTCTGCTTCTACACGTTATATTAAGTTAAAAATATCATCAGTGGAACATAGGAAGAATCGGGATTTAATTTGGTTGTGTTTTAGAAATTTTGTCTATACGTATTGGGGTGGTTATGGGCCAAACAAATGGGCCTTCTAAATCATATCAAAACTCGACTTAAGTCTCTGAAGTTTGACACTCAAGTAGTCTAGTGGGTCGTGATCGAGGTGGTATAAAAATAGTGGCATGTTGCGTTTACGAATCGAATGAACAAGAGCTGTTTTGTGAGGGATTTGGCTGTCGAGTATATACATGAATTAGTAAAATTTGTGTGACTTGAAGTTGGGCTTGGATCGTGTAATGGTGTTGACAATGGGCTGGAATTATAGCAGCCCATTTGGCTTTATAGAATAGAGAGTGATTAGTGAAATGGTTAAATTAAATTAATGGTGATTAATGGTGAATCTAAATGTAATATTTGATAATGATTTAGGAAAATCAAGAAATGGTCACTTGTTAAATATAAGTATTATCATTAGTCGACATTCGTGAAAAAGTGGTGTCGTGATCGAATTGTGTCTTGAGTCCGTGTCGTTACTTAACATATAATCGTGAAACGTAACAGGTTAATAATAACATATAAGGGAAAAGTTCAAATTTCCCCATAAAAATGGGTTTTGTTAAACAGGAAGTTGAGATTATCATTAATTAACGAGGATTATCATAATGGATTTTCGTGGGATCCTACAGAAAACATCAAGGTCTGATCTTTGTTGGTGCTTAGACTCGTTACTACCTTGTACTTTTGTGTTCTCTAAAATCTCTAGCATTGGTTTGTGGTGTTCTACGGCTTTACTTGGTAATTTATTTGGATGATTGAAGAATTTTTCTTCATTGCGGTTTGACACTCGGTGGTGATTCTTGTTTGTGTTTTGAGGAATTTAAGGAAAATTGTTGTTGCGGTTTGGTGTGCATCGATTCTGCGGTTTGGCTTGTAGCCGAAAAGGGTAAAAGATAAAAACTGTTGAAAGTGATGCTTTTGGATCTTGCGCTTTGATGTCTTGCGTTTTGAAGTCTTTAGTTTGGAAGTATTGCGATTTGTTCAAGTTAATTGCGGTTTGACTTTGAGTTTTGGTCCTGCGCTTTGACCATTGAGTTTTGTTCCTGCTTTTTGACTCAAGTTACTGCGTTTTGGAGACTGCGGTTTGACCAAAGAATCTTGCGGTTTGATCACTGCGTTTTACCTCTGAAGACTGCGTTTTGGTCATTGCGTTTTGGACATTGCGGTTTGCCTCTGAAGACTGCGTTTTGTTCCCTGCGTTTTGGTCACTGCGTTTTGCCTCAAGAAGCTGCGATTTGCCTACTTGAAGACCTGCATTGCGTTTTGTCTCAAGCATTGATTGCGGTTTGACCAAAGTTGACTTTTTACGTCAAAACTTTAAATGGCCATAACTTTTGAACCCTAACTCCGTTTTCAGCGAAATACCTGTCAAAATGACCGGAACAGCCTGAATATTGTGAGGTTTTACCACAAAGTCGTGAAACGAATTTTTCGAGGCCCAAATCCCCTCTGGAATGAAGTTATTGAGGTTTTAAGTTTTCAGACCAAAATTTCACCATAACAACTTGCATCAACCAAACCAAATCACAACTAAACAACATATCACCTAGTCTATCAAACGATCATCACTTTTAGCACACAATCACTAATCATTGTACCGATCCAACGGTTATCATAACACATATCAATTATCATTTCACGGTTTCTTCTTGATTTTTTAAAATCCCGCGAAAGATTCTATTTCTCGGTTTAAATCATAGATTTGTAAAATCCCGTGCACATTCATATCATGTCAAAGACTTCGGATTCAGTCATTGCTGAGGTACTCAAATTGTACGACATGATCGATGAACATAAGATTCCCAACAAAGTACAACCGACAAACGTTTTTGAACAGACAAACATTTTTGGGTCAGATATTGCTAATATGGAATCTTTGTGCTCGAATTCGCAAGAGAGAGAGTTGCTTCAGCCACAACAATTGCACGATAATGCAAAGGAAAGTTGCATAGAATGTTTTTGACTACTTCACTCACATCTCAAGGTTCTATTTGAACGACCTGGATACTTGGGAGGATACAAACGTGCATTCGCATCACTCTTTGGTCAAGATGTTCAGACTTTCACAGTCAAAATGATACTGTATTTAGATCAACTTGAACAACAACTTGACAAAGGAGAACTTTCTGAAGGTAGATCCATGGCTGCCTTTTGTGTGATCAACAACCAACTCCAAGTGTTCATTGATTCGCAATTCACTGAGGATTATGATTATGACAGTCAAATGACGAAAAAGTGTTTTGCTAATTACACTGGAATCGAGGTTGACATGTTCAGAGTTACACTACTCCAACTCATGGGTAATGTTAAGAGGTTCTTTAATGAAAGAGCACAACATCAACAACGCAGTGGCTCTGAGTCTGATAAGCATGATACAAGCGACAGTTCTGGGACTTATATCACACATGGCGTGGATACTGATCACAGACCAGAAAATGACCAAGTCCCATCTGCTGAGGTACATGTCACTGATTAACATAAGGTGCTTTCTAATGAACGACAACATACTGATCAAATTAAACCCACTTATGACACATATATGTTGGAAAAGACTGCTAGAAATACCATTCCTGATTCAACAAATATGAGTCATAAAGGGGGAGAAATTGATCAGGATGCTGAACATGATGATGCTTCAAGTTCTTTGTTTACGGCTGAGTCTTTTAAATCAAATGATATGGTTGAAAAAGAAGTTTTTAATGAACTTTCAAACAGATTTTTGCAACTTGAAAAACATTGTATTTCACTTGAAATCTCAATGCAACAAAAGGAAGAAAGTCTTCAAACTAACCAACCATGTAAAAATCCGGAATTTCCTGAATTCCGTGAATTTTTTATGATCAACAACTTGAAAACACAAATTACCGAGATGCATGAGATAAGAAATGTAGTCAAGGCTAAATATGACAGTGATGCAACTGAAACAAGAAACATTAAATTGGAACTTAAAGTGGCTGAATTACTTAAGGAAAATGAGACTTTGAAAAAGCATTGCAAAAACCTGTGTGATTCAATCAAAGAAACGAGATCTAAGACTATAGAACAGACAACCTCTTTGATTGCCAAAAATGATGAATTCAAAGCTCAACTTCAGGAAAAGGGTTTTACAATTGCAGCATTAAAAAACGAGTTAAGAAAATTAACAGGAAATAGTGTGAACACTAAGTTTGCAAAACCATCAATCTTGGGGAAACCAGTTTTACAACCACTTAGAAACCAATCAGTTGTTAGACAACCGACTGCGTTTAGATCTGAACGGTCAAAATTTTCAAAACCACGGTTTGCCTCCCGAGTTGATTCGAAACAAGTTTTGTCAAAACCAGTCACTTCACAATCTAGACCTAATGTAAAGGAATATGCTTTTGCAAAACCTCATCATATGAGTGCTTCTAGTTCCTCTAGGATTAGTTCAAAGCGTGTGTCATTTGTGACACCAAAGGAACATGTTAGACATAAAAACAGTGTTCAGAATCACAACCTAGAGGATGCTAAGAAAAACACACATGAAAAGACTAGGAATTTGCCTGTTTCTAAGAGTAGTTGCGTATCGATTAAAGCGATTCCCGTAGCAGATCACTCTAAGAATTCTAGATCTTTTTCTGAATCCAAACACTCTGTTTGCTCAACTTGTCAGAAATGTGTTTTTAATGCAAACCATGATGATTGTATAACAAAATTCCTGAAGGAAGTGAATGCTCGTGCTAAGGTTCAATCCTCTAAGACTAGAAACAACAACAAGCCCGTAGAACCAAAGAGTTATACTCAGAAACCTGGTAGGCAGATTGCTGTAGGACAAAGGTCTTCTCTCAACAAGTCTTCCACTGTACATGAGAAACCAAACACTCCTAGATCTTGCCTTAGGTGGATACCGACGGGTAGAATTTTTAAGATTGTTGGTCTTAGATGGATACCTACTAGTAAGTTATTCACTGATTGCAAAACTAAGGTTGACAGTGAAACCCCAAATGGTTTAGATGCTGATATCACTAATCCACATAAATGCAAACAAACTCTTAATGTTAGTGCAGGTAGTCTTTACTTAAGTGCAGGTACATCGTTCACTCCCATTAAGGAAAGACTCAGAGTTTGGTTGCCGAAAAGACTGATATCTCATAAATTAGGGGTTCATGAAACTCAACTTTGATGAACATGAAATATGACGTTTGAACACATCAGTTCAAGCCTCGTTCTTCAACGACAATGACGTTTGAACACATCAGTTCAAGCCTCGCTCTTCTACGACAATGACGTTTGAACACAACAGTTCAAGCCTCGTTCTTCATCGACAAATGACGTTTGAACACATTAGTTCAAGCCTCGTTCTTCAACGAAAATGACGTTTGAACACTGCAGTTCAAGCCTCGGGCCTCAATGTCAACATAATGGCGTCTGCTGAAAACACTCCAGGCCCCGTTCCTCAAAGAAAAGAAAGGCGTACGCTTGAGTGCGCTTTATCTTTGGAAGAAGAGAAATCTTCTTGTTTATGACCATTCTCATCAACAAGCTTCATGCTCTTCCTATGCTCATTCAGTCATCAAGTGGATCAACGTACATTGGAGTATATTCTTATTCACTTGTTCTATCAAAAATGGTAACCTCATATGCAATTTTTGAGGGGGAGAAGTGTGAATAAACTAAATGTCAGTCATCAAGTGGATCTTACCATTGATTATATTCTTATTCACTCGTTCAATCAAAAATGGCAGTTGGCAGTCATATGCAATTTTTGAGGGGGACAAGTGTGAATAAACTACATGTTGATTGATGTTTGAGAAATGGTCATACGGCTCCTGTGCACAACAAGTGGCTCCTCCAACACCAAATGTTCCACTAACAACGGATGACTGGGATTTATTGGTTCAACCGATGTTTGATGAATACTTCCAACCTCCAACGAATGTTGATCATCCAGTTCCTGAAGCTCCTGCTCCGGTTCCCGCTGACTCAACTGGTTCACCTTCTTCAATTTCCATTGATCAAGATGCACCATCTAGAAGTACAACTCAGACTACTCAAGAAACCCAATCTCCAGTTATTCCTCAAGGTGTTGATAATGACTCTCAAGATATTGAAGTTGCACACATGAATAATGATCCGTTCTTTGGCATTCCTTTCCCAGAACCAGGTTCTGAAGAATCTCCTTCATCACGGATTGTTGTTCCTTCCAATGTGCACTCTGTAAATCAACCACAAGAACATAAAGGAAAATGTCGGCTAAAACGTCAAAACGGATAAGAATTTGGACATGGAATGTCAAGTGATCACGGAGTTTATTTGGCATCCCTTATTTGAGATTGAAGCGGGTTTCACGAAGGCTTCTACTTATCTCATCATCGAGAATTCATCTATCGATTGATGACTTGCTTGAACTTATAAAGTCTATGATTGGGACTTGGATTATCTAGTTATACCCGATGTAAGGAGTTACATTGTAGTACTCACGGGTTATAGCTATCACTTCAAGGAGTTACATTGTAGTGCTCAGTGTCACATGCAGATGCAGATGTGGATAGTCTCAAAAGGTGTTGTACTTGTTTTGGCTCTTAGTTGAGTGTATAAGGGTACTTAGAGGTTTTCTTCTGCATCGTTCTTCAATCAACAACAGTACAAGCTTAAGTAACAAATTTGGGGAATTCTACTTCAGTTTCAAGTCTGGTATATCGGGTTTGCTCCATCAATTATCACTTCAAATAGCCTACTTAAGGGTTGGTAAAGATAGTCAGAGAGAGTTTCGGTTGCGGTTGATTCTCACTTGATACATTTGAGCCAATTTTTGTTCTTCTCACAAGATTTCAAGTATATGTGCGTAAAATGTGTTGCTGATTCTGAGGTATCAAAACCAGCAAGGGGGAAGGAGACATACATCTGAACGCACAACGAGTACACGTGATGAACTTTATACTTCTTCTTAATTGAAGTTATTCCGGGAAGAAAAATGTCATAACCGCAGAGAAAATCAGTGTTTTAACTCGTGGCTTTTGGTGTATTATTCCAACTACATGGGGGAAGAGATGTAAGAAACAATTTCTGATGATTAAAGAGGTACACAATTGTATGATGATTCCTCTAGTTATTCGGTATCCTACAGAAGGAAATGTGTTCATCCGGACTTACTTGATTTTTACGGTACTGTCTTGGTGTTATCATTTCGACTACATAAGGGATAAATTGCTTACACTCGAGACTTAGCTGACTTTGGTGTAACAATTATCATATGCAATTTCCTGAAGGGAGAAAAGTGCATTTTTGAGTCTTAATTGATTTTGATGTTACATTTTCGACTTCATTAATAGGATTGAGTGTGTACTTCGGGTTTTTGAGCTTCATACAATGAGACTGATTGCATTACTTCAACTACTTGGGGGAAGTGGCCTCTTGATACTTTTGGTATGCATTACTTCAGCCTTCAGCGGGAAGAAATATGAGAAGAATTACTCAAGCGTGAGATGACACGTTGCTGATCTATTTGATGATCCCCCGAACGAATAATCACGATGATTATTCTAAAAAGGAGCAGCAATATTTGATGTGGTTTGCTACGGATTCCGCTGTGAACTTAACTAATGTAAGCTTGAAAGATAGCTTTGAAACTGCTCAAAAAGAATATTGTTGGCTATCAAAGCTTCACATTGAGAAGGCTCAAGTTCAGACGAGTATTCAGGAGCCTCGAAAGCTTTGGTGGTGAAAGTTTAAGAGATGTTGACTACAGACTTTGATGTGTCATGCGAGTACAAGTTTTAAATTTATAAAGGTCGAATTACCAAATCTAGAAACAACACATACGAGCAAGTGAACTCGTCCTTTGTAGCAAGATTATGATGGTAAGTCGGGATCGTTCGCAGGGATTTGTGTAGTGAATCGAATTGTAAGCTACTAGAAGTAAATCTCTTAAACAAGCAATGATGTAAATATAATAATTCAAATGATTAAAAGATACACTTGCTTAGATTAATATACTACCCTTGATAAGCATGATTGTGATAACTTTGGATAACATGTTGGTTATGGTAATTAGTTTGGTGAACTAATCTATTGTTTCTACAAATTAAACCTTCGTCAAGATTTTAGTTTATAAAAACAAGCATTAAGTTTAACCAATCAATTCAAGATCAATTCATGGTTCATAAGTTGGTGTACCTTAAACACAAAAATAGTCTTTTGCTTTATCAAATAAGCTTAGGAAATGGTCAATACAAAAGGTAACCTATCATAGACAAAAGGTCACAATTGATTGCAAACAACTAGTCTTTCGACCTTTAAAGTGGTTTTCAATCAATCCAATTTGATAGACAAAAGCATTCTTATTACAACCACAATTAACTTTCTTTGTTTAATCAAGAATAATGGATAAAAACAATCATTCATTAACAAATGATTATAACTAGTTGAATAACAATAGTTCTTTCGACCCTTAAGATTATTAGCAACTAGTTAAACTTGATCAACAAATGTCACTATGAAACTTAATCACAATTGGATCTTAGAATCAACTTGAAATTGAATTAAAACATGTTATCACAATCATACGCAAATCAATAAGTAATACACATCATCTAAGCAAGTGCACAAAAGCACTAGCCACTCATAGCAAACATGAACATAAACTCAGAATTTTGAACATTAAAAACCATAATTGAAAGTCTTACAATGATTGGAAATAGATTACAAATGATAAAGTAATGATACCCAAAGTATTGGTGTTGATTTCTTGATGTTTTGATCTCCAAATGTTAACTTCTCGAACCTTCAAAGCTTCCTGAACTCTAAGGACGAGTTAGGACTTTTGAGAAAGTATCTTGATGATTGTATGAGAGTTGGTTTGAGGATTATTGAAAAGGTGTGTCTAAAACTCTTCACAAATGGTTCTATTTATACTATTCTCAAGCCTAGGGTTATTAATGATTCAACTTGGCCCCCAAGCAGATACAATAGTCTAGAATGCTCAATAGAATACTTTGGAATCGTGCACATAAGGATAGGAACCTTAATGATGAAGTTTTGGGAAATCAGACAACATCCAACCGATCGGTATTATGGCCAACCGATCGGTTGGTCTTCAGAATTAGCCTCCATCCGAATCGGTTGTGGGCAGCCTCCGATCGGATGGAGCACTTCTGTTTTCTCTTTTTGTGAACTTTTGTTGTTTGTCTTGTTCCTTCCTTTTTGGTCCTTGGTTCTTCATCCAAACTTGATCTTTTTATTGTCTTGGAGCTTGTCAACTTGAATACTTGAATCTTCATTCTTTGAATCTTGACAAGAAAATCTTTGCACTATTCATAAATAATTCCTTCTTCCTCATTTTTGCATCTTTTTCTTCCTTTTTCCTGTTTTTGGTTACATATACTTTGCAAACACGCTTTGGTACGATTTAGTAACAAAAGCATATAAATATAACCAAATAACATATATAAAAACACGAATAACACTACTAAAAACATGCACAATTTGAGTGTTATCATATTCCCCCACACTTAAACTTTGCTTGCCCTCAAGCAAATCTAGAAATAAAAACAATTATCCACATGGTACACAAGTATGATTAGAAAAATGTGATGCAAATCTATCAAGTACAAGTACAAGTTAGATTCATCAATTTAAGCTTTTATGGTTGAAGCATCGAGATGTTTGACAATACCCAAATGATTTTCTTGCTTGATAAACATTACTAAACACCTCACGAAAAGGAAATGAAATATAATTCACTCAAAACACTCATTTGTATGGTTGGTGGAGTATATAAGAAGAATCACACTCATTTGCTCAGTCATGATTTAAATATTACCATAAGCTTGTACAAGAAACAAAACTACACCGAAATGGCGTGAGCACCAAGTATAGATATCAAAGAGGGCTTTTATTCGGGATTAAAGGCTTCAAGGGTTGAATTAGACTTATGTGCAATTATCATATGCAAAACATAATAGATCGCTAACAATGAATTCTCGCATTACCAAATAACGGATGGTCACTAGGGCATATCTTGGATTGCTAGCGCGCTATTCACATAACGGATGGTCACCAAAATACACACCAGATCGCTAGCAACGTTATCTAATTCCTCAAGAAATCGGATGGTCACTACATGTCCATACATTTGATAATTTCACAAAGCCAAAAGGGTAAGATAAGACATGGGATATGTTTTAGAAAGGGTTGATAATAATGAATATACAAAGGTAGTCAAAGTCTACTGCCCAGATGTTACTAGCTATTTCGAACCGCTATCATGCATTCTTGAAAAACTCCATACTTGATTGCACTATTCATTATTACATAGCTCATTGGCTATTCGTGTCACCTTATAGTTAGGATGACTTATTTTCTCTTTTTTTTATTTTTATTTTATTTTTTTATTTTTTTTTCATTTCATAAGAGCTTGTCATCTTATAGTTGCGATGACTTCACTCGAATAACTACTTTTGGAGTTTGCAACTTTCTTCGTGCTTTCATGATTTCCCACATAACATCCATCATGCCAAATAGCTAGCAACCAACCAAGACTTGACTAAGGGTAAGGCTAGGCTAAAAGTGTAAAATCTTTTTGTATTTTTCTGGATTTTATCAAAAGAAAAAGATAGGCTCAGAGGGTGTAACTAGGGGTATCTAGCGTTAAAGATAAACGCTAGCAAAAGGGTTTATACTGGTGGTAAACTAGTCAGTGTAACTCGCTAAATATCAATACGGAAGGCTTATTTGGGTTAAATCCTAAGATTTCCTCTTATCACGCATATATACTTATATCACAAATGAAAAGTGATCTCACAACGGTCTCGTAATGATTTACAAGCACAAGTTCTAGAATAAATAAAATCACCGGCACACTCATAGCAAAAGGATTCGAAGCATAAAAGATGTATGCTAGATACGAAACAGGCTTTAATCCTCACATTATAGTGAAAAGGGCTATAATATGTGCTAGCTAATGTTATCGATCCCAGAATGGATTGCAATATTAATCGGGACACATCTCAATTTTTCAAAATTTACAGGTTTTACCAGTGGATAGATCCAGTTATATAAACCTTAAAATGACAACTATCTAGATCACAAGGGCAAACAAAATTTAAAATTTAGCTCGAAATTTACAATCTATTCTTATTTTCCTATTCACCCCCCCCCCCCCACACTTAAGTTAAGCATTGTCCTCAATGTGATAAACGAATTTCAAGGAATGAAAATAGGGAAATAAGAGAATAAATCATATTTTCCTGCTCCAGATGATTCTTTGATTCAAGTGTCCATACTTTGTAATCATTACCTGCAGTAATCTTAAACAAAAGAAACACACGAAATATTTCTACGTTTTATTTAAAAGTTCGTGATACACCCCCACACTTAAGTTCAACTAAGGAATTAGATAAACTTTGGGATTTAATCACTTGAAAATAAAAATAAAAAAAACAGCAAACACACGGGTTGCCTCCCGAGAAGCGCTTGTTTTATTAACGAGTCATCAGCCGGACTCAAAACTTCCTTCTTGCTACGTTGGTGTAAATTTTGGTTTCTTCTTTGAGAATTTTGGAACATACACCACGTTTCCTATCACTATTCCTTCTCCAGTTTCATCTATGTTCTCCAATTTTATTCTTTCCCAAGGTCTAGGAAGAACATCATAGATATAACCAGATTCTTCGGCCCAAGGAGTGTTTTTCTTATAATCGGCCGGAAAGGGTGCCATGAATGTTATTGCTTCATAGTCTGATTCAGGTGGAATCTCTTTGATAGAAATCTCGTTCATTTGCTCCTTATCATAGTACAATTTAATTCGGTGACCATTAACAATGAAACTTCCACCTTGTTTGTCATGTAATTCAACATACCCAGATAGAAATCCATGTTTCACTATATACGGACCGAACCATTTTGGTTTTAGCTTAGGTGCTTTGAACTTGTATTTCATATTAAAAAGCAGAACTTTGTCTCCAGCTTTGAATTCTTTTCGGATTCTAAGCTTTCTGTCATGATACGCTTTGGTTCTAGCTTTGTACAGCTTGGAATTCTCGTAAGCTTGGAGTCTTAGTTCATCGAGTTCATGCAATTGAAAAAATCTCTTCTCTCCAGCTACTTTGAGATCAGGGTTACAGCTTCTGAGTGCCCAGTAAGCGCGATGTTCGATTTCGAACGACAAATGACAAGTTTTCCCATACAAGAGTCTGTATAGGGTTGTACCAATTGGTGTTTTATAAGCCGTACGAAATGCCCACAGAGCATCATCTAGTTTTCTTGACCAAATGGCAGGATTGTCTTTGACCGTTTTTTTAAGTATCCTTTTTAAGGCTCTGTTGGTATTTTCAACTTGACCACTGGTCTGTGGGTGATAAGCTGTGGCGAATCAATGATTAACTCCGTATCGTTTCATAATTTTCTCCATTTGTTGGTTACAGAAATGGGTTCTTCGATCACTTATTAAAGCTTTAGGAATTTCGTAACGAGCGAAAAGCTTTTTGAGAAAATTGACAACAACTCGTGCCTCATTTGTGGGTAGAGCTTCGGCCTCAGCCCATTTGGAAACATAATCAATAGCAACAAGAATATATTCGTATTTGTGCGATTTAGGAAATGGTCCCATAAAATAGATTCCCCAAATATCGAATATTTTGCAGACTTGAATGCTCTTTTGAGGCATTTCATCTCTACGAGAAAGACTACCGGATTTTTGGCAAGCATCGCAGTTTTGAACAAGAGTATGAGCTTCTTTGAAAATGGTCGGCCAATAGAATCCAGCATCAAAAACTTTTTTAGCGGTGGTGGAAGGACTATAGTGTCCCCCAGTCGGGCCATGATGGCATTCATCAAGAATTCTTCTTGTTTTAGAACCATAAACACATCTTCTAATCATCCCATCGGGACAAATCTTGAAAAGATGGGGCTCTTCCCAATAATAGTGTTTTAGTTCTGAAAAGAATTTACTTCGTTGGGCATGAGTTAAACCTTTTTTTAGAATTCCTCCAACGAGATAATTTCCATAATCTGTAAACCACGGAATTTCTTTTTCAACAATTGTGTCAATAATCATGAGAGTTTCATCAGGAAAATAATCGTCAATTTCATCTTCCTTTAACTCTTCCAAATTTGGATTTTCAAGACGAGACAAATGATCAGCAGCTAGATTTTCTGCTCCTTTCTTATCTTTGATTTCGATGTCAAATTCATGGAGTAGCAAAATCCATCAAATAAGACGCGGTTTTGCATCTTGTTTGGTAAACAGATATTTGAGCGCTGAGTGATCAGTAAACACAATCGTTTTTGAAAGCACAAGATAAGATCTGAATTTGTCGAAAGCAAAAACAACGGCTAACAATTCCTTTTCTGTAACCGTATAATTTTGTTGAGCATTGTTTAGTGTTTTGCTGGCGAAGTATATAGGAAGGAAATGTTTTCCTTCACGTTGTCCTAATACTGCTCCAACAGCAAAATCGCTTGCATCGCACATGAGCTCGAATAGTAGTGACCAATTAGGTGAAACCATAATGGGTGCACTAGTCTGTTGGGTTTTCAATGTTTCGAATGCCTTCATGCAATCTGCATTGAAGTCAAAAACAGAATCTTTTTCGAGAAGTTTCGTCATTGGACGAGATATTTTGGAAAAATCCTTCATGAAACGACGGTAGAAACCGGCATGTCCTAGAAAACTTCTAACGGCTTTAACGTTTGGTGGAGGTGGTAATTTGGTGATAACATCGATTTTCGGTTTGTCAACCTCCATTCCTGCACTGGAAATTTTGTGTCCTAGCACAATTCCTTCAGTCACCATAAAATGGCATTTTTCCCAATTGAGAACAAGATGTGCAGCTTCGCATCTTTCGAGCATTTTATCGAGATTAGAAAGACAAGCTTCAAATGAGCTTCCAAAAACTGAAAAGTCATCCATGAAAACTTCCATAGATGTTTCAAGCATGTCTTGGAATATAGCAATCATACATCTTTGAAAAGTCGCAGGTGCATTGCACAGACCAAAAGGCATACGCCGATAAGCGTAAGTTCCAAAGGGACATGTGAATGTAGTCTTTTCTTGATCAACAGGATCAATGGGAATTTGGAAATATCCTGAAAAACCATCAAGGAAACAAAAGTACTCGTTCCCTGCTAATCTCTCAAGCATTTGATCCATGAAAGGTAAAGGAAAAATGATCTTTTCCGGTGGCTTTGTTTAATTTCCTGTAATCAATACATACTCGCCATCCAGTGACAGTTCTAGTAGGAACTAATTCATTCCATTCGTTAGTCACAACAGTTATTCCTCCTTTTTTTGGAACACAGTGAACTGGACTCACCCAAGGACTATCCTCGATGGGGTAAATGATACCGACATCAAGAAATTTGATGATTTCTTTTTTAACAACTTCTTTCATGTTGGGATTGAGTCGACTTTGTCTTTCTACAACGGGTTTAGTATCTTCTTCGAAATTGATTTTGTGTTTACAAAAATCAGGACTAATTCCTGGGATATCAGATGTTTTCCACGCAAAAGCTCTTTTATGCCTCTTGAGAACAGAAATGAGAAATTCTTTTTCCTTATCTTTGAGCAATGAAGATATGACTACTGGAAGAAGTGAATTATCTTCCAAGTAAGCATATTCAAGATTTTCGGGAAGTGGTTTCAGCTCAAGATCAGTTGGGGGTTCTTGAAGAGATGTTTTGATTCTCAATTGATTATTAAAAGTGATTTCCTCAAAATCTTCTTCTATTATTTCTCCTTCTTCAACTTCTTCTTCATCTTCTTTAAACTTTACTTCCATAAAATCAGCGAAATCTTTATCAAAGTTTGTTTCACTAATTTTTTCTTAAGTAGTCATGAATGGATCTGAATCGTCAAGTAATGCATCCAATTCTTCATCAGTGACTTCATCGATTACATCAATGTTAAAACAAGTGTCATAACTGGAATGTGGATATTGCATTGCTTTATCGATTAAAAAGGTAATTCTATCTTCTCCAATTCCAAGATTGAGTTCTTTTCCTTTTACTTTGATGATTGCATCGGCTGTGTTTAGGAAAGGTCTTCCTAAGATAAGAGGTACTCTACTATCTTCCTCCATTTCTAAGATCACAAAATCCACGGGAAAAATGAATTTACCAACTTGGACAAGCATATTCTCAGCAATTCCAACAGGATATTGGTAAGAATGATTTGCTAATCGAATACTCATCCTTGTAGGTTTCAAAGTAGTGATGGAAAGTTTAGAATACAACGAATAGGGCATCAAATTGATACTTGCACCTAGATCGGCTAAAGCATCGCATGTGATGTTGTTTCCTAACGTGCATGGAATCAGAAAACTTCCGGGATCTCCCAGTTTTGGTGGAATTTTGTTTTGAACGATGGCTGAACATTCTTCATTGAGAAAGGTAGCGGATATTTGCTCTAACTTGTTTTTGTTATTAAGAAGTTCCTTCAAAAATTTCCCATAATTGGGCATTCCAGCTAAAACATCAACGAGGGATACATTGAGTCTAACCTCTTTGATTATTTCAACAAACTTCTTATAACGTTCTTCCATCTTTTCTTTCTTAAGGCTCTGAGGATATGGAATTTTTGGTGTGTACGCCTTAACTGGTGGGATGGGTTTGGGTGGTGTTTTTGTGGTATTTTCCTTTTCGGCTTCTTCAACTTCATCCTCACTATCATCATTGATGATCGTGGTATCATTTGGATTGGGTGGTGGATCATAAGAAAGACCACTTCTTGTGAATACAACATTGATATGTTCATTTCGAGACTGTGGTGGATGGTACATGTAACAACCCAACCCGAAAAGGGTAAAGATATCACAAAAATGGTTTCATATCAGATCAAAACAAAGCATACATTTACAGTAATACAAGAATCTCAAAGGTTACAAATGCGAATACAAATTCTAAAAATATAATATCTTCTAATCAACTCTAATCCAGAATAACTATCAAGTCTTCTAAGTCCAAGGTACTCTCCACTCATTCCCAGCTCCCTACTAAACCTGCCGCAGGAAAAGAAATGCGGCTGAGCTTAAAAAGCCCAGTGAACAGATATATATATATAAACGAAAACGAAAGCAAAAGGAAACGAACATATATGGTATAGTGCAATGGAATAACATAAGGTATAGACAAAGGTACAAAGTAAGAAAGGGAAAGGATAGGTCAGTAATCCACCACGAGCCCGAACACAAATCAAATATAGTAACCATGTCTTCATAATCATATAGAGGGGAGACCTCTCAGATAATCAGATAATATGAGGGGTGTCCTCATTCTTCAAATGGAGTAGCTAGCGCCCGAACTTGTGAAAGACGTGGATTGCACCCAACATCAGTCACCGAACAATATATAATATCAAATCATGTTAAGTCCACGAACACGGACACGAACCTAGGATGCATCCATACGCCCCCCGAACAATAATAAAGGCCATAATAAATATAATGTGCATGCAACGAACAATATGGGGACGATGTGAGAAATCACTCACCCACACGTGAGTCATGCCACTGGTGCATCAATGACACGGCCATGCTACCTTCATGGCTAGGAAACGAACTTGGCTCGGGTATCAAACTGAAGGGTCAAAGGTCCAAATCATTATCAAAGGTCCAAATCATTACAAAGGTTCAAATAGTCAAAGTCATCGAATCATAATCAAAGTCCAAATATCAAAGGTTCATGGTAAAGGTCGTATCCCATATCAAAGTCAAATAAATCCAAACGAACTGATCAAAGGTTCATAATCAACTGGTTTCTTTTAAGAAATCTTTATCCACTGGTTTTCATTAAAATGATCTTTAATAACTGTTTTTACAAAAGTAGTCTTTAAAAGTAGTTTTCATAAAAGTTTAGTAAAATTCCAAATAAAAGTGGTATCGCATATTTCATAACCATCATTTTAAAATAAGTATTCCTCGAAACATTTCCATGATATAATTTAAAAAGGTTTTCACATTTAGTTACCAAAATCAAAATGAACCTTCGAAGCATCAAGTGACTTGAATACTAATATCCCAAGGTAATGAACGAATATCAAATAGATCATTATAGAGGCTCAAAGAAAAAGGGTCATATCGAACATCAAAGTCAAATCGAATCAAATAAACGAACCAAAGTGTAGGGGAACATAGCAATGGCTTAGGGAATCTTAAAGTGAATCAAGATCAATAAGTCATGAGAGTGAAAACACCCTTACTGAAAAAGGGTAGAATATCTGAACCTTAGACCGCAAGTGAACACACAACTAGAAACTTAAGGATCGGAAACAAACTCCCTCTTCAGCGAATCTACCTGAATTCATGATCGTCTTATTAATGACTTATTTTAAATCAGATTACTTATTTTAGTCGGCTTTTCATTTCTAGTAACTTTCCATTTTTGGCAAGTTTTCCGGTTAATAACGTTTAGGATTAAAATACGTCAATTAAATAGCGTAGAGTTTATAACTACGTCTTTTAATAATTTAGGGTTTAAACTGTCATTTATTAAAGTTTAGAGGCTAAAGTGTAAATTACATAGTTATGAAAATTCTTATAATTGCACATTTTAAACACCTCGACTTCATGCAACAAAATCTTAGGCAGGTTTAATGTGTTATTATCATTTATGGCTTAAAATCCTTATATTTATATTAAGCTCCATACCTTGACTTCAGTCCAACTCACCCATTAACCCTTTTTGAATTTATTCTTTCGACCCATTTTAACTACCCAACTCTCAACACACATGTATGCACACCTTATACGATTAATCCCACACCGTGACACACAAGTTTTAAAACACGATTATTTTACTCTAACATTTCAAATGAAAAACAAAGTTACCCAACCCCTTCTCGTATGCCTTTTTGCGAACACAAACAACTCCAATTAAATGACTCAATGTTTTGACCAAGCCTCATGTATATAATTCGATCTCTTAATCCCATGCATACGTACAGTTACAATTCACCATTTAAATCCTAAATACTAACATGGCCTAATATTTTATAATTTGACCCCAACACACTCATACATTCGACACCCCATTCACACTTATACACAATCAAATCTTCATACCATAACCTTCATATAGACATACAACAGGTACGCTATATATGTGCCTTAATGATTTTATTTCATGCAAACAACAGATTTTAAAACAGACCATGAAACCCTCTATACGACACATACACTGGTTCTTTACATTTGATTCGAAAACTGTTTAGGCGAGACAATATTGGTACACAACATCACGCGACATGGTTCGACTCTCCTATAGCATGCAACGTCGTTAAGGTACAAACTACCGCCCTATATGCCCTCGTTAGACTATCATTAGAGACCAAACTCACACACGAGACGATAATATCGCGATACCAGACCATGCTAACTCAAGGCAGAAACAATCACACACCGCTACTACCAGTTGATTCACGTATTAACAAGCCAACATCAAAACAAGAACACCCCATATGAATACACATATGTGCTTATACGTTTTATGATTTTATGTGATAAGTTATCTTCTTCGTATGTCCATATTAACAACCACATATATGTTATTTTTTCTTGATAATACTCGTAGTATAACACAAGGACGATTAAAGATTACCTCAAGCCGATTATGAGGACGAATCAAGGAACCAAATGAACACTTTCAAGTCGAATATCACGATCATACCGAAGCTTCAAACCCAAGGGTTCCGATCATTACTTTGCTTAAAACCATACGTACAATTTGGATCTCGAAAGAAATTATAGGCTGCCGTCTCTTTTATGTATTTGTTTAGGGTTTGTGTGAGAGTGGAATCGTGAGACTCGGTTTGGAATTTCATTAGTTTTTTTCAATCTGCTTAAAGAGGAGACAAAAAGGAAAAACTTGTGTGTAGAGGCTTTGTTACACATGAACGAAATAAGTGTGTAGAGGGAAGAAGTAAGAAGAATGTCGTCCTATTAATTTGCCAAGACATGTGGATTCAAAAAGGAAAACTTGTGGAGTTAAAAATAGAATGCCGTGTTTTTTTTTTTTTTTTTTTTTTTTTTTTTTGAATGTAGATTGAGACGTGATTGGAGATTGAAATTATCCGAAAATCATGGTAATCAATGAGTGATATTCGGCTACCATATTTTGGCTTGAAAGCTGGATCTTAACTGATCAAATTCACATTCGGTATCAAAGGGCAGAACAAATATCACATTCGTTTTAATATTTGTATAATTTAGGTCTATCTTAAATTAATGTATAACTTATAGTTTTTAATCGTAAGAAATTTCTAAATACCAACTTAGGTTAGGTAATTTCATAATCCTTATATTAATTTACTTAGTCCTTATAAAATTTCAATTTAGAGGGTATTTTGGTCATATCAGTTTGTGGTAATTCTGGGGTTTTACAATTCTTCCCCTCTAAAAGAAAATTTTCGTCCTCGAAAATTAAAGTAAACGAACGGAACACAATGGACAGTGAACGGAATTGTGAAAGACTTGTTTCTCATGACTCTATCTTGTTGATTTACATAGCTTCGGCTTCTTCAGAAAAGACATACTATACTGAATCCAGATCGAAGAATAATATACCAAACGTAACAGATAATGATCGTATTCTCTCGGGAGAGATACAGGGAATACGTAGGATTTTGACGGATATGCCGTCCATAGAATTTGATTAGACAAATCAGATGAGAACGTACAGAAAACAGATTTGTTTGATAACATCAAACGGCAGAAAGCTCTACAACAGAACCTCAGATTCTTGTCGGAAAAATAGAGGTCAGCAAACGCGTATCGAGAATCCAAACGTATCAAATCGTACGGCGATAGGGCAGATCAAACGTATAGGGCGAAAGAACCTAAAGTCTTACTAACACAGATAATCTCCAACAACTATCATAAATTCTAAGGCTTCTAAGGCACTCCTCGAAATATCCTATGTCCACAACAAGTGCACGTTATATGATGTAAGTATTATCACGTTGGCCAGACGTCATAATACTGGCATCATATAAATATGCCCTCATGATGGTCATACTTTATCTCAAGTCGTGAACAAAATAACCTATCTTAGTCCACCAAATCTTTCTTCAGTCTCAGAGGTCATCAAAATCAAACAACATAACTAAGAGGAGAACGAAACTACTCGTAAGAGTAATAGAGGTCCTAGAATGTCTATCAGAATTTAGGTACGGCGTAAATAGCGTCGATCCTTCATCACTCGCCGAAATCAACTCAGCCAATATAAATGGTTGCTTCAAAATCCGCCGATTCCTAAACATAAATCTCCAGGTTCCTTCCACATTTCATCAAAATTCGCATAACAAAACCATCATCCAACATACGCAGAATGAACACAGAACGAAATCACTAACAGAGAACCTAAATCATTCAAAGGACCTTATTATTAGGTAACGGAAACTTAAGTAGGTTAAGAGAAAGTGAATTACGTCATCGATAGCTTCATCCTTCACAGAATTAACTCTTCCAAACCCGAACGTTTGCTTCAAAATTCATCCCTTCAATATACATGATTTCAAATCTCTTCCAATTCCAAGTAGTCTGTCCACGTCTGTCCATATGATTATAGGGTGGAAAGGAGTTATAAACTTGAGTCTGATCCCTCAAGCCTTCGGCACTTCTTCGGGACACTGTGGTGTGGTAACGTGAATCTCTGACATGATCACCGTGCATTCTTCCATTCGCGAGTCTGCTTCTGCTCTCAATTCATCTTAGTACAACTAAAACAAATAGAGAAGCAAGACTGCATGTCTTTGACAGGTCTTCTAGCACAGTTCGAAATTCGCCAACTCAAACTGTTGTCATCACCGGATACCTGATAGTGTTGTCTGCTACAATCTCTGAACGCCAATCAAATCTACTCTTCTAGAACAAAGGGTCATTCTACTTAATATGAAGATGATCTACGTGTTCCTCATTCGTCTCTGAGCACAAACACACTGTCATACTATGACAATTGTCCAACTACTCGCGAATAACATGATTCTATTAGCCAATACAATTGGCATCATTTAAAACTCATAATGATCACAACGAGTACGAAAGCAGCTTCATGAATCGTCTCAGGGAAAACTTCATATCTACTTCACATCACCTATCTTCCTCTTCACGAATAAAACTGAAATGCCTCACGGAGGTTATTCTCAGTTAGGTCAACTCCCTTCTTAGGAGTTCTTGTGGTTGCTTCTTCAGTCCTTCAAACTTGAATGAGGCCGTCTGATTCGGAGTTTCAAAGATAGATCAAATCAAACGTTGATACGCGGAAAGGGATAATGATTACGGATAGTGATACGGTCAAGTTCACGATAGTCAATATGTCGCGGCATACTTCCCTCTTTCTTCTTCATAAACCAATAGGAGCATTCAAAGAGAACACTGAGGTGAACAAAATCATATTCCATCAGCTCCTTCAATCTCTCAACTTCTATGGCATCATGGTTTCGTTAATTGAGATCGGTTCAAAGTCAATTCTACTTCCTAAGCAGGAGGGAATCCCAAGAGGTTCATCAAAGAACATCGGAACATTTTCGTACAACAAAATACTTCCAATGCCAGAGCTTTCTAAGGGTGAATACTAATAGGTGTCAGGAGAAATTTGACAATCAAATGAGATCGAAGTAAATGTTTCCATAGCAACGTTAATCTTAAGAGATTTAAGTGGTAGAAAGCCATCACAACAAAGTGGGATGAAAAATAGATTGCTAAAAGTCTTATATCAGATATGGTAGTCTTTGGTAGCTTTATGAAGAGCCAGCCAATCCATAAACCAAGGACCTCAAAATCAATATATCAAAAGTAAATGGATTCGTAGATTGAATACGGTCGTCAAGCCAGACGGGTAGTTCATGTATCAATGTCAAGTACCTAGTTCATCATAGTGTTGAGATAGATAAACGAACAGTTCAAGGTGTTGGAATTTTGTTTAGCTTTTTAGCATAAGTGGCAGGTAGGGTGTGTATCAATAGTAATACGAACATCGTATAACCGTCAAAAGTGAGATGTATGGAATATTAGTTATCAGCATCATCATGCTCAGTTAACAATTCCATACTGAGATAGTATTTACATCATATCCTTCCAAAGGAACTGGTTGGCAGACAAGGTTCATCATTCAAAGGGAGGGGATAAAACTTCCTATATCCATAGTTAATAATCACCAGAGTTCTAATAGGAGTAGTAATGGATTTTGCAGGACTGAGTAGTATCAGATGATACATTTATATCCAGTATGAGTAATGAATTCATAGAATGTGTCAAACACATTAGGGTTAAATGACCTTCGGGATGGTCGGAAAGGTATCAAATTGTTTATCAACAGATGGAAGTGGAGATCAGAATCGGAAGTGAAACCTAAATGGTGCAAGGTATCCATGAAGTTTTTGAGGAATCCCAAACTTACTTGGTTACTAAGTTTAAGTTGCAAAACTTTCTAGCTTCTGAAACAAATGTTCTTATAAGGCTTAGCTAAAGGCAAAGGCACGAATCAGAGTGATGCGGAAGCAATGCTACTTACATAGATGTCCTAGTCTACCCATTCCTCACCGGTAATAACTTAAGTTCTTATGGGGAAATCCTAAAGCAAATTCTCAAAGGTTGTCTTATGAGCGCCTACAGTGGAAACTTAATGGTCCAAACTTCACAGGTCAAGGGTAAATGTATTACAAGTCGCAGCCTGTCTCTCTGATACCATAATTGTAACACCCCAACCCGACAAGGGTAAAGATATCACAAAAATGGTTTCATATCAGATCAAAACAAAGCATACATTTACAGTAATACAAGAATCTCAAAGGTTACAAATGCGAATACAAATTCTAAAAATATAATATCTTCTAATCAACTCTAATCCAGAATAACTATCAAGTCTTCTAAGTCCAAGGTACTCTCCACTCATTCCCAGCTGCCTACTAAACCTGCCGCAGGAAAAGAAATGCGGCTGAGCTTAAAAAGCCCAGTGAACAGATATATATAAACGAAAACGAAAGCAAAAGGAAACGAACATATATGGTATAGTGCAATGGAATAACATAAGGTATAGACAAAGGTACAAAGTAAGAAAGGGAAAGGATAGGTCAGTAATCCACCACGAGCCCGAACACAAATCAAATATAGTAACCATGTCTTCATAATCATATAGAGGGGAGACCTCTCAGATAATCAGATAATATGAGGGGTGTCCTCATTCTTCAAATGGAGTAGCTAGCTCCCGAACTTGTGAAAGACGTGGATTGCACCCAGCATCAGTCACCGAACAATATATAATATCAAATCATGTTAAGTACACGAACACGGACACGAACCTAGGATGCATCCATACGCCCTCCGAACAATAATATAGGCCATAATAAATATAATGTGCATGCAACGAACAATATGGGGATGGTGTGAGAAATCACTCACCCACACGTGAGTCATGCCACTGGTGCATCAATGACACGGCCATGTTACCTTCATGGCTAGGAAACGAACTTGGCTCGGGTATCAAACTGAAGGGTCAAAGGTCCAAATCATTATCAAAGGTCCAAATCATTACAAAGGTTCAAATAGTCAAAGTCATCGAATCATAATCAAAGTCCAAATATCAAAGGTTCATGGTAAAGGTCGTATCCCATATCAAAGTCAAATAAATCCAAACGAACTGATCAAAGGTTCATAATCAACTGGTTTCTTTTAAGAAATCTTTATCCACTGGTTTTCATTAAAATGATCTTTAATAACTGTTTTTACAAAAGTAGTCTTTAAAAGTAGTTTTCATAAAAGTTTAGTAAAATTCCAAATAAAAGTGGTATCGCATATTTCATAACCATCATTTTAAAATAAGTATTCCTCAAAACATTTCCGTGATATAATTTAAAAAGGTTTTCACATTTAGTTACCAAAATCAAAATGAACCTTCGAAGCATCAAGTGACTCGAATACTAATATCCCAAGGTAACGAACGAATATCAAATAGATCATTATAGAGGCTCAAAGAAAAAGGGTCATATCGAACATCAAAGTCAAATCGAATCAAATAAATGAACCAAAGTGTAGGGGAACATAGCAATGGCTTAGGGAATCTTAAAGTGAATCAAGATCAATGAGTCATGAGAGGGAAAACACCCTTACTGAAAAAGGGTAGAATATCTGTACCTTAGACCGCAAGTGAACACACAACTAGAAACATAAGGATCGGAAACAAACTCCCTCTTCAGCGAATCTACACGAATTCATGATCGTCTTATTAATGACTTATTTTAAATCAGATTACTTATTTTAGTCGGCTTTTCATTTCTAGTAACTTTCCATTTTTGGCAAGTTTTCCGGTTAATAACGTTTAGGATTAAAATACGTCAATTAAATAGCGTAGAGTTTATAACGACGTCTTTTAATAATTTAGGGTTTAAACTGTCATTTATTAAAGTTTAGAGGCTAAAGTGTAAATTACATAGTTATGAAAATTCTTATAATTGCACGTTTTAAACACCTCGACTTCATGCAACAAAATCTTAGGCAGGTTTAATGTGTTATTATCATTTATGGCTTGAAATCCTTATATTTATATTAAGCTCCATACCTTGACTTCAGTCCAACTCACCCATTAACCCTTTTTGAATTTATTCTTTCGACCCATTTTAACTACCCAACTCTCAACACACATGTATGCACACCTTATACGATTAATCCCACACCGTGACACACAAGTTTTAAAACACGATTATTTTACTCTAACATTTCAAATGAAAAACAAAGTTACCCAACCCCTTCTCGTATGCCTTTTTGCGAACACAAACAACTCCAATTAAATGACTCAATGTTTTGACCAAGCCTCATGTATATAATTCGATCTCTTAATCCCATGGATACGTACAGTTACAATTCACCATTTAAATCCTAAATACTAGCATGGCCTTATATTTTATAATTTGACCCCAACACACTCATACATTCGACACCCCATTCACACTTATACACAATCAAATCTTCATACCATAACCTTCATATAGACATACAACAGGTACACTATATATGTGCCTTAATGATTTTATTTCATGCAAACAACAGATTTTAAAACAGACCATGAAACCCTCTTTACGACACATACACTGGTTCTTTACATTTGATTCGAAAACTGTTTAGGCGAGACAATATTGGTACACAACATCACGCAACATGGTTCGACTCTCCTATAGCATGTAACGTCGCTAAGGTACAAACTACCGCCCTATATGCCCTCGTTAGACTATCATTAGAGACCAAACTCACACACGAGACGATAATATCGCGATACCAGACCATGCTAACTCAAGGCAGAAACAATCACACACCGCTACTACCAGTTGATTCACGTATTAACAAGCCAACATCAAAACAAGAACACCCCATACGAATACACATATGTGCTTATACGTTTTATGATTTTATGTGATAAGTTATCTTTTTCGTATGTCCATATTAACAACCACATATATGTTAGTTTTTCTTGATAATACTCGTAATATAACACAAGGACGATTAAAGATTACCTCAAGCCGATTATGAGGACGAATCAAGGAACCAAATGAACACTTTCAAGTCGAATATCACGATCATACCGAAGCTTCAAACCCAAGGGTTCTGATCATTACTTTACTTAAAACCATACGTACAATTTGGATCTCGAAAGAAATTATAGGCTGCCATCTCTTTTATGTATTTGTTTAGGGTTTGTGTGAGAGTGGAATCGTGAGACTTGGTTTGGAATTTCATTAGTTTTTTTCAATCTGCTTAAAGAGGAGACAAAAAGGAAAAACTTGTGTGTAGAGGCTTTGTTACACATGAACGAAATAAGTGTGTAGAGGGAAGAAGTAAGAAGAATGTCGTCCTATTAATTTGCCAAGACATGTGGATTCAAAAAGGAAAACTTGTGGAGTTAAAAATAGAATGCCGTGTTTTTTTTTTGAATGTAGATTGAGACGTGATTGGAGATTGAAATTATCCAAAAATCATGGTAATCAATGAGTGATATTCGGCTACCATATTTTGGCTTGAAAGCTGGATCTTAACTGATCAAATTCACATTCGGTATCAAAGGGCAGAACAAATATCACATTCGTTTTAATATTTGTATAATTTAGGTCTATCTTAAATTAATGTATAACTTATAGTTTTTAATCGTAAGAAATTTCTAAATACCAACTTAGGTTAGGTAATTTCATAATCCTTATATTAATTTACTTAGTCCTTATAAAATTTCAATTTAGAGGGTATTTTGGTCATATCAGTTTGTGGTAATTTTGGGGTTTTACAGTACACTTTATCGTTTGATCCATATGATGTTGGTTTTGGGTTGGTTTGGGTATTACTTGGTAACGAACCTGATGGTCGGGAAGAAATTTGATCAAAAAGTCTACCAAATTTGTTTTCAAGATCCTAATAGATGCCTGATGATTTTTCTGACCTTGCTCAACTTCGGTTTTGAGATTGAAAAGTTGGTTCTTGACGAACTCATTGGTGGATTTTTGAGTAGTTACGAATTCTCTCATCATTTTTTCAAAATCGGATTCTTCCGATTTTTTATCAGAGTTTTGTGGAGTTTGATTATCTGCTCGTGGTTGAGAATCACGGTTGTTATCCCTTTGTTGGCGATCTTGCCAATTTACAGAATTTCATCCGTAATAATTTCCATGATAACCGCCTCTACGGTATCCTCCTTGGATATAATTAGCTTATCCTTCTTTGGGTTGGTCCATTGGTTGATCGTCACATTCTGATGATGGGTGATTACCTCCATAGTTGTTACAACCGTCTCGCATTTCTTTCATTTCTCCTTTAAGATCTTTGTATTGCGAGTCGATTTTTGAAACCAAGGTTTCCATTTTCTCCATGAGTTTAGAGGTATCGGAACCTTCAGCAAAAGCAACGGTTTTTCGTAAGGGTTTGGTTTTGGCATCTTTTGACCAATCGAGTTTGAGAAGAACTCGATCTTCGAGCAATTGATATGCCTGGTTTGGAGTCTTATAAAGAAAAATTCCTCCAGCATCAAGAATTCCTTGAGATGCTTCATCAAGTCCATGGTAGAAGATTTGGATAATGGTTCCTCGTCCTAAACCATGTCCATGACAACTACGAAGCAAATCTTTTATACGAAGCCAGGCCTCGATGAGTGATTCTTTAGGGTTTTGTGTGAAAGCACGAATTTCGCCCATGAGTCGATCAAACATGGCAGGTGGAAAGAATCGGCTTACAAAAGCTTGCCTCATCTCCTCCTAAGTATTGATAATTCCTGGTGTTAATTCGTTATACCACACTTTTGCATCTCCAGCAAGTGATGATGGAAAAAGTTTGAGTTTAATGGCATCCACATTAGTGTCGCCATATCGGAACATGCCACAAATTTCGATGAATTCGGCGATGTGTTTGTGAGGATCGGCCCTTGAACGGCCATCGAATTGACGGTCTTTGATCATAGAAAGATGGTGACCTTTCACGGTGAAATTGTCACCTAGGTTGACAGCAACAATAGCAACTCCAGGAGTGGGTGCTACGGTTCGGTTGACTTCCCACATGGGTCTATCGTCAGCCATGGGAAAAGGTTGATCAGTGAATGGGTTATAAACTACTTTGGCTTCGAAAAGGTTATCAAACGGTGGGTTTCGTACTCTTGGTACACGATTGGCTAATGGAACAAATGGTTTTCTTTTTCTTCTTGGCTTTCGGACTAAACGTTCAGGATCTGAAAAAGGTGAAATTGGTTCTATTCCAGTTGATCGAGTGTTCATACAATTCCCAAGAGAATCGAGGCAATGTCTAAACACACGATCGAAGAATGGAAACAATTCGAAAAATCAGGGTTGAAGATCCAATCGGATGGAATGTGATACCGATCGGATGGAATTCTCGGTAAAATTGGGTTTAAAAGGATACCGATCGGATAGATTGACTACCGATCGGATGGAGCTCTCGGTAAACTTTTTATTTTGGGAACCGATCGGTTGAAATGCGATACCGATCGGATGGTGCTCTCGGTAAAATTGGAAATTGAGCAACCGATCGGATGGATGAGATACCGATCGGATGGTCAGCTCGGAAAACTTTTTTTTTTAATGAAAATGAACTTAGTGAGAAATGGACTTCTAAAACCTACAGAAACACGATCAAAATCTCCGGCAACGGCGCCAAAAACTTGATGTGTCGTGCGAGTACAAGTTTTAAATTTATAAAGGTTGAATTACCGAATCTAGAAACAACACATACGAGCAAGTGAACTCGTCTGTTGTAGCAAGATTATGATGGTAAGTCGGGATCGTTCGCAGGGATTTGTGTAGTGAATCGAATTGTAAGCTACTAGAAGTAAATCTCTTAAACAAGCAATGATGTAAATATAATAATTCAAATGATTAAAAGCTACACTTGCTTAGATTAATATACTACCCTTGATAAGCATGATTGCGATAACTTTGGATAACATGTTGGTTATGGTAATTAGTTTGGTGAACTAATCTATTGTTTCTACAAATTAAACCTTCGTCAAGATTTTAGTTTATAAAAACAAGCATTAAGTTTAACCAATCAATTCAAGATCAATTCATGGTTCATAAGTTGGTGTACCTTAAACACAAAAATAGTCTTTTGCTTTATCAAATAAGCTTAGGAAATGGTCAATACAAAAGGTAACCTATCATAGACAAAAGGTCACAATTGATTGCAAACAACTAGTCTTTCGACCTTTAAAGTGGTTTTCAATCAATCCAATTTGATAGACAAAAGCATTCTTATTACAACCACAATTAACTTTCTTTGTTTAATCAAGAATAATGGATAAAAACAATCATTCATTAACAAATGATTATAACTAGTTGAATAACAATAGTTCTTTCGACCCTTAAGATTATTAGCAACTAGTTAAACTTGATCAACAAATGTCACTATGAAACTTAATCACAATTGGATCTTAGAATCAACTTGAAATTGAATTAAAACATGTTATCACAATCATACGCAAATCAATAAGTAATACACATCATCTAAGCAAGTGCACAAAGGCACTAGCCACTCATAGCAAACATGAACATAAACTCAGAACTTTGAACATTAAAAACCATAATTGAAAGTCTTACAATGATTGGAAATAGATTACAAATGATAAAGTAATGATACCCAAAGTATTGGTGTTGATTTCTTGATGTTTTGACCTCCAAAAGTTAACTTCTTGAACCTTCAAAGCTTCCTGAACTCTAAGGACGAGTTAGGACTTTTGAGAAAGTATCTTGATGATTGTATGAGAGTTGGTATGAGGATTATTGAAAAGGTGTGTCTAAAACTCTTCATAAATGGTTCTATTTATACTATTCTCAAGCCTAGGGTTATTAATGATTCAACTTGGCCCCCAAGCAAATAGAATAGTCTAGAATGCTCAATAGAAGACTTTGGAATCGTGCACATAGGGATAGGAACCTTAATGATGAAGTTTTGGGAAATCAGACAACATCCAAACGATCGGTATTATGGCCAACCGATCGGTTTGTCTTCAGAATTAGCCTCCATCTGAATCGGTTGCGGGCAGCCTCCGATCGGATGGAGCACTGCTGTTTTCTTTTTTTGTGAACTTTTGTTGTTTGTATTGTTCCTTCCTTTTTGGTCCTTGGTTCTTCATCCAAACTTGATCTTTTTATTGTCTTGGAGCTTGTCAACTTGAATACTTGAATCTTCATTCTTTGAATCTTGACAAGAAAATCTTTGCACTATTCATAAATAATTCCTTCTTCCTCATTTTTGAATCTTTTTCTTCCTTTTTCCTGTTTTTGGTTACATATACTATGCAAACACGCTTTGGTACGATTTAGTAACAAAAGCATATAAATATAACCAAATAACATATATAAAAACACGAATAACACTACTAAAAACATGCACAATTTAAGTGTTATCAGACTTCTACAACGTACAGAACGATATCCTTATTTCGGTATTCATGTCAACATATTATTAAATTGAATAATATATTTTGTACATATCTTAAACCAAAATGTAAATAGAAAAGTATAAAACCAAATAAAACCATTAAAAAATCAGAAAAATAGAAAATACCAAAAATAGTTTTTTTCAAGGCATGTCTTCTGGTATCGATAACATTTACGGTCCTAGAAATGTCATTCAACAACGACACGGGTCTTTAACTGAAGTTCGAGCAGAAGTTCAAATTGTTTCTCAAAACATGCCTAAATGGCTTGCTATTATTTCAGATACGCAACCCGTTTTTCAAAATGAGGAAAGCACGTCGCCAAAAAGACCGTTGTTCCTGTCAACGGGTGATTAATTTCTCCCGGGCGTGGATTACTTTACATCCATGCACCCTCGACTTGATGTACGTTTCAGTGCATCATTTCTCGTATAAGAAGAGAAGTCTTCTTTACATCGCAAATACTTTTCCATCTATGATTCTTCAGGAAAGTATTTGTGCTAAACTTGGTGGTACCATGAATTTTTTTGGAAATCAATCAGACTTGAAGTTTTTCATAAAATTTGTCACTCAATCAATGACTACAGCTCTTTAAATAGAAAACGGGTCATCGATTGAGGGGGAGAGTGATTTCAAAATTTTATATCATCAAAACACGCCACTTTGTACATAATAAGCAGTGAACTTAATGAAACTTGTTGTTATGTGTCAGTGTATGAATTTTTAATTCAAATATCTTTCAAACTTATCATACCTGACACTAACATTCTCCCTCATTGATTGAGGGGGAGCATTAGTATGTTCCATTATCAGCCCATATTAAACCTGACCACATTTTCTCCCATATTTTCTAAACTTATTTAAATCAATTGGGATCACAAAATCTCAAAAGGTTTGAAAATTCTGATCGGGTGAGAGAATGTGATTTAAATATGCAATCTGATAAAAATGTGATGTTTTGGACTTAAATGTAAGATCTCCCATATGTGCTAAACTCTTTTGTATATTAATGCACATATTGAGGGGGAGCAAATGATTTGTGGTGACAAAAAAGGATTTGGCATCTCATGTGAGTGCGACTCAAACTTCACCAATGAATTGACGAAACAAAAACTATCATTAATCGAAAGGACGTGTCCTGGCCGGGTAATAATTTCAAGCTGATCTAACCAGTGATGTAAGCGTGTCTCGAAGAGGACTTGTCTGAGTAGAGTGTACCGTTTCGAGAAACTTTTTGTGGACTTGACCAGGCCGGGTAATAATTTTAAGCTAGTCTAACTAGTGATGTAAGCGTGTCTCGAATTAGTCATGTTCACTGAAAGTGGATCAATTCAAAAAGTGGGAACTCCACCCAACATGTGCAAATTTATAATAAAATCATCCGAGCACATGTTAAGGGGGAGCATTTGAAAAATATAAAACTCTCAAAGTGTTAGCAAAATGTGTTTCATAATCATAAACACTTTGAGAGATTTTTCAAGGATTTGGTTAACGGCAACATAGGATAGTCATGAAGTTATAAGGTGGCTAAGGTTAGGAAAACCGTCCTATGATCCACCAGAGCCAGAGGGATCTACCCAAGTACAATACCGAATAGTTAGTATTAGAAAGTCCTTAGGTATGATTATGAAAAAAGGAGTAATATGAGAAAGGAGAAAGAAGGGGTTGAAGAATTAAAAAGAAATGTAATGAGAAAGGGTGAAAAGAAATAGCCCTCCAATTATTCAACCTTAGGGCAGAAACCGGGTTCAAGTCATATGCTACTGGTGGTTACTAAGGTAACACCGGTATTGAAGACAAGACGTCATGGACCCAGTGACGCACTGCACTAAACCTTCTAGCCACTCAAGTTCTCTTAAAAGGACTTGTTTCATTCTCACGGGGAACCCTGCATAATCTATCGACTGCTCTTTACGAGTTATGTTGATATTGAAACAGGAGACACCGCTCCAGTCTCCGACTACTAAAAATACACTTATCGAGTCTAGAGCCACGAGATGCATCATAAGATCTCATAGGAACACATGTTACTTCTACAATGGTTGTTCAACATTAAGGACACCAGTTGTAAACTTATGAGTCCTACGCAGATCTTAGCAATCTGCCAGAACATTTATGAGGGAATTTACAAATGTAATTCTCAGTGATTGAATGGAAATTCCTGCTAGGGTCAACATCAAACAGCCCTGAAAGCAGGTCACTTCGGTAATTCCTTGTGGATTACGCTTAGTGGTCGCGGCGGTTTCAAACGGTCTACAGTCATGGAGTGAACTCCAGTGACTCACCTAATCGTTGATGTACTTCGGTAGATCTTGTAAGCCCTCTCGGGGGTATCCGATTCAGGAACGGCCTTGGCAAGGATTAGAGAAAGTTTTCACACTATGCTGTTAACAATCTCGAAATCCAAACCTATAAGTGCCAGACGTTTTATTGCTAACTGTTGTATGCAGGAATCTCTGGCGGTTGCAGCTGATTGCCGAAAAGATGCCGATCCATCACCCCATGCTCACACTTCACCATCATAATCAAAGAAATCATGATAATTGAAAGACTTTCAACTCTGATGCTGAAAATCATGATCCAGAAAAGTGTGAGCATGTCGGTCCTAAGATCACAACATCACATGGAAACAATACTGCTACAAGATGACTTGAAGACGTATGTTGGATGATGACCTCAAAGAATCCTCAAAGATCATCCAAGACAAATGAACAGTCATCAAAAGTCCACTGCTGAAAGTACAAAGATTAAAGACTTAGAAGAATCAAAGACTACGAGCTAGGAACTCAAATCTATGTAATAGAATGCTAGAATTCAAAGTGTAATTTCCGGGGTGACCTCCCTTAGGGGGAGATTGTTAGGAATATAAATATTCAAATGAAAGACTCGGTCACCCCGACTATGGATTAGCATTAAGTAGCACGTAGGTTTAATCATATTAGTTTAGATAACGTTTCACCATGGAGTCGGGTCGGGTCTTTACTCACTGTCAGCCCGGTCCATAGCCCGTGTAGGGGCATTTTGTAAGAACTATAAACAGCCCTTCCCACCCATGGGAAGGGTTGGAACTTCATTTACAAGCTAATACATCTTTACTTTCTCACACTAGAAGTTTCCACCTCCATCCCTTTCTTTCTCTACATAAATCGGCCAAAACTCAATTCGTGGGTGTGTTTATGTGTTATGATATATTATAGTTTTGAATATCAAAAGAGCTCGACTCAGACATGAACAACAAATTGACGAGACTTAAATTTCAGTAATCGAAAAGACTTTTCCTGGACGGGTAATAATTTCAAGCTGGTCTAACCAGTGATGTAAGCGTGTCTCGAATAAGACTTTTCTAAGTAGAGTGTACCGTCTCGAGAAATTTTTTTTTTGGACTTGAACAGGACGGGTAATAATTTCAAGCTAGTCTAACTAGTGATGTAAGCGTGTCTCGAATCGGTCATGTTCACTGAAGATCGATCAATTCAAAAGTGCGAACTCTACCCAATATGTGCAAATTTATCTTAAAAACATATAAGCACATGTGAAGGGGGAGTATTTCTGAAAATAAAAACTCTCAAAGTGGTAACAAAAATGTGTTTTACAATTATAAACACTTTGAGAGATTTTCACAAAAGGTTTTAAGGCTATGAACAAACCTAGGATAATCATGGAGTAATAAGGTGATTATGGTTAGGTTAATGTCCTATGATCCGCCAGAGCCAGAGGGATCTACCCAAGGAAAATTCTAATAGATTAGAATTAGAAGTCCTCAGGTATGATTGAAAAAAGGAGTAAAACGATGAAAGGAGAAAGAAGGGGTTGAAGAATTAAAAAGAAAAGTTAAATGAAAGGGTGAAAAGAAATAGCCCTCCATGAAAACTTAGGACAGAAACCGGGTCGATACATCTGCTAGTGGTTGTCACAAGATGACACCGGTGTTGAAGACAACACGTCATGGACCAAGTGACGCGCTGCACAACCCCTCCTGGCCACTCAAGTTTCTCTTAACAGAATCTTGTTTCATTTCTCACGGAGAACCTTGCATAATCTATCGGCCTCTCACTCCGAGATGTGCTGATATTGAAAAGGTGGCACTCTGCTCCAGCCTCCAACTACTAAAACAAAAACGCACTTAATCGAGTCTATAGCCATGAGATTCATTAAAAAGATCTCTTAGGACACACTTCCCAAAACATACAATCGTGTTCGCCAAAAAGAACACAAGTTGTAAGAGTCTTTTATGAGATCTTTGGATCTTGCCATACATATCATGATGGTTGTTACTTGTTTCAAACGGTCTACAGTCGTGGAGTGATACTTCAGTATACTTCAACGGCTCACCTGAATTGTTGGTATACTTTGGTATATCTTTGTAAGCCTTCCTGAGGGTATCCAATTCAGGAACATCCTTTATAAGGATTAGAGATGTGTTTTCACACTATGCTATTAATACTCTAGACATCTAAACCTGTAAGTGCTGGAAATCCCGCCAAGGAGATTCCTTTCATGAATTGAATACTGAAGACGTGGGTCGTTACTTGGATTTATCTAATGTAATGATAATTGTCTCTAACGGGATTCGAACGGCTGATGTGCCTGACCAAGGTGAATGGAATCAAGACATTCATCATTATAACAATCGTAGTGGTCTAATCTCTGAGAAAAGTCCACCGTGATCGATTGGTATTTTCAACTAACCTTAATTATGCAGTTACTGATGATAGTCTCTTGGAGGAAAAGCCGTTTACCATCAAATTACTCATCAACAATCTTCAACTCCCCATGCTCATACTGATATCCTCATCAAAGATCAAGTCAGTATGCTCAAGACAAAGTTTCACTTCGAAGTCAAGAATCAAGATGTCAAAGATCAAGTTCAAAAAGCAATGAGGACTACATTAGTATAAAGATCAAAGCTTTACAAGAAGTATGAGCATGTTGGAGAATACGCAAAGACAGAACAATTGAAGATTTTGATCTAAGACAAGATAAAGACAAAAGATTATACTAAAGATCACAAAGCATGATTGGAACAAAGGAACTAGCAAAACTATTACACAACAAGACTCAAAGTTCAAGACAACAAGCTTCAAAGATCAAAGATCAAGGTCACAAAAGAGAGATCTCAATGATCACCCCTTAGGGGGAGATTGTTAGCATTAGAAGTGTTGATCATTTATGTAATCAAAGAGAGATCTCAATGATCGCCCCTTAGGGGGAGAGTGTTAGGAATAGAAGTGGCGATCATTATTGAGTCAATAACTATTGTAATACGTTAACGTTTAATAGTTAGTAAAAGTGCTAGTCCATTAAGTAAATGTAAAGCCTTAAAGGCTTGGCCCAACATGAGGTCCATGGTCCGGCCCATGTGGCCTTTGTAAGAAATATATAAACCCCTCCTAAGCTTGTTAGGAGAGTGTGGGAGTTCATTTATTCAAAGTTTATTTACACATAGTTCTCTCCACCTCTCTCTACCTTTCTCTCTCTATATTCTATATATCTCTCTCTCTCTAAGTTATATATGTGTGAAGTGATAATATTGGGTCCTAACACATTTAGATTTAGAAGAAAAAAAACTTACTTTTCACTTTTGGATTTTTTTTCAAAAGAAGAAGGGTTTTTCTTCTGAGAAGTGTTAAAACTTAAAACCTTGGAAAACCCCTTTAGATAGTATTATATTTTTCACTTTTACAAAGTTGAAAATATGTTGTTTCATTAAACTGATTAAAGCAACGACGACAAATACAATTTTCTTCAGTGTTTTTTTGGTTGTTTTAAGTATTGACACGACGATTTTCAGTTGGGATTTTGACGGTGGGATATTCAATATTGACATGGAGGGCCTTTAACGGACATCCAATATAGGATGAACGACGTTACAAGGTTTAAAGATAAGGATCATTTATGGAAAAAAAAATGTTCAAGGACGGTAATTTTGATTTTGGTATGACCAATAGTGTAATTTACTCATAAAAGCATATAGAAAATGTTTACAGAAAATTATTTGTGCATCGAAACAATTTTGCAAAAAGAGTATTTGATGAAAATACAACTACATAAGTATTTAAGTATATTTCATAATTTAAAAAGTAATTCTTCTGAATATGATGCAATGCAAAAAAGTCTTTTCGAAAGCTTTTTATGTATTTTTATTATTTACTAAATTAACATTGAAAGTGTGCTTTTGAGGGAAGAAAAAGCTTTTGTCCGAACAACATTCATAATGGTGGAGCTTAACAAGTCATTATCACTAATAACATTCGTAATGGTGGAGTGACCCTTGGCTACTACTGTTGTCACTTCATCGTCATTTCATTTCATCATACATTCTCATCACTTTCTCACCACTTTACCTCGCGATGATTACTCCCCGCCACTTATCACCTTTTAAAATAAAAAATAAAATAAAATTATATATATATATATATATATATATATATATATATATATATATATATATATATATATATATATATATATATATATATATATATATATATATATAGGGGCGTGTTCTATGCAGTACCCATTTTAGGTGCAGTACTTTATAGTACTTCTTTTGACCAATAAAAATTTAGTTTTATTAAATATTTTTATTTAATTCAAAAGGGTATATTGGTAAAATCAATTTTTATATATATTTTTTTTAATAAATCCCGTTTTTAAATATCCTTAACTTTTGGAATTTTTTTTATTTATTATTTATTATTATTATTATTATCATTATTATTATTATTATTATTATTATTATTATTTTATTAAAACATCACTTCATTAGAAAATCATAGGATTTACAAGAAATTAGAGGGGAGCCGAGATACTAACTGGGCTCCCACTCCTCTAGCTATCGCAAAGCTAATCCTACTATTATTATTATTATTATTATTATTATTATTATTATTATTATTATTATTATTATTATTATTATTATTATTATTATTATTATTATTATTATTATTATTATTATTATTATTATTATTATTATTATTTTTGCTTTGCGTTTTTTTTCCAGCATGCATGTTGTTAAAATAACGATCTAAAGCTAAAATAGCTAAGTAAACAAGAGTCTAAACATGCATGCATTACTACAAAATTAAATGATTACTCCACCACATTAATTTTGAGTTCTGGAACAGGTGGAGCTTCCTGTGGAGCTGCTTTTTCTTGTTCTCCATCACCGTCCAGGCCGATCTTGGGTTTGGGTTCACTTGAATCCACCATATTAATTTTGAGTTCTGGAACAGGTGGGGCTTCCTTTGGATCAGCTGCTGCTTTTGCTTCTTCTCCATCACTGTCCGGGCCGATCTCGGGTTCGGATTCATTTGAATACAGCTGATTTTCTATCTAGTCGGCTGATGATTCATCAAGTTTTTTGATACGGCGTGCTTCACGAAGGCTTTCGAGATCAAATTCATCTGAATTATCGTCATCTTCATTCAAGAATGAATATACTCATTTGGTCGTTCTTTATTCCGTGGCTCAGTATTGTCTTTTTGTTCTGGAGGACTATCTTGGTTTGGTAAAGGTTGTGATGAATTATTTGGCGGTGGGGTGGTATTTTCTTCATTGCTGGGTTGAGATGTGAGTATTTCGTTAGTTTGTTCTGGACGACTATCTTGCTTTGGTAAAGGTTGTGATGAATTATTTGGCGGCGGGATGATTTGTTGAGAAGTGTTATTTGTGTTGGGTGGTTGGGTTTGGTTTGTATGATTCTCCTTTTTGTTACAATTAGAAGCATTTAAAAAATATTTAGTGACAAAAGTAAAAAAATAAATATGTAGTAAGAAAAATTTTAAGCACCTGATTTTAGCCATTTTGACATAGAACCGAATAATGGTCGATGAAAAGGATGGCACGAAAATCAACAAAGAACCTATTAGGAACTGTATTTCGGTTTTAGGCATTAAAACTTAAGATATTGCGGTAACCACAAGTGTCATTAGACAGAAACATGTTGTTAACCATAAAAATTCAACAACTTTTCCCGCTCTGAAACCTTTTCCGAGCATAGAAAAGACAAAACCGGTCCCTGAGTAGATGGATATAAAAATATGTGTAGCCGGAGAGCGTTCAAACAACACTGTATTTGTGAAGGCGTAACATATTGCAATGGCTACAGTAGGGAAAAAACCAAGCATAACTCATAAAAACTTCCCCATCCAATCGTAGTACTCCTTGTTGTATGCTTGAGCATCACGTCCTGCAAATAAAATAGAAAAGAATCAAGATTAAAAAAAAAAAAAAAAAAAAAAAAAAAAAAAACTTTCTCGATAAGTTAAATTATTGTTAGCTCAAAATATAAATAAGAGAACCCTTATCAGCCATTATGAATTTTTGATTGGAGTGCCTGAATGTGTAAAGTTGAGAGATAAGTTTTGTTTAAAAAAAAGTTGAGTGATAAGTTGAGTATGGTGTAACACCCCGCCTTATAGACCACAATATTGTCCGCTTTACCCGTAGGCTCACAGATTTGCTTTTGTGGTACTCATGTGAAGACTTCCGGGCAGGTAACCCAAGCCAGTACTACTCTCACATGCGCACACTTAACCGTATGGGCGATTAACTGTTAGACCACAAAACGTGTTGTTGTCGTATAAGGCGAATATTAACTTATGTCCCAACATCACTCCAAGTTACGGCCGATGTGGGATTTACCTAGGGTGTTACATTCACCCCCCCCCCCTTAGGGGAATCCCGTCTCGGGATTCATTTGGGTAACAACCCTGCCTAAGGAACTCATCATCCTCGATGAGTTTTGCCCCACATCCCGAACGGCATGGAGTGGCTCTGATACCAATCTGTAACACCCCCAAAAATGAACAATGCAACTACTGGCTTGGGTGACCTGCCCGAAAGTCTTTACATGAGGGCCACAAAAGCAAAGCCGTGAGCCTACGGCCAAAGCGGACAATATTATGGTCTATAAGGCGGGGTGTTACATATGGTATCTGTAACACCCCTAATTTCGTGATGCGCAGCGGAATTCAAACTGGGTGTTACTTCATGGCATAACAGTTATAATGATAGAAAACGATCACTAGTTGAGTTGTTTTAAAAGATTTACCATTTGAATATCAGAGTTTACAAATTAGGTCCCAGTAGTTGTAAGATTTACAAAATAAGTTTTCGAATGATAATAAAATTTATAGCCCTTTAGATGTATCCGTGCTCCTCCGTGCCATCCTCGTTCATTATGGACCTGAGATAAACATGCTAAAAGTGTCAACACAAAGGTTGGTAAGTTCATAGAGTTTATAAGTAAAACAGTTGATTTCAGTAGTTTCAAGTGTGAAATGATAATTGTAATAAATACAAATATTGATGAAATAAGTAGTGGGTTACGTTGGGTGAAATCCATACGTAATTTGTTTGCCCTTACGTTGGGTGAAATCCAACGTACCGGGTCAATAAGTAATTCGTTTGCCCATACGTTGGGTGAAATCCAACGTACCGGGTCAATAAGTAATTCATTTTCCCTTACGTTGGGTGAAATCCAATGTACCGGGTCAAAGATTGGGTGAATCCATAGGATTTGTATGCTAATAAGTTGAACACAAGTTGTGATTGCCTGTGAATTACAATCTTTGTTTTAAATGGTGATATTGCAGTTGTATATATTGCTCTAAGTCTCTTGAATTCAAACGTTAACGTGTGTGTGGGTGATATCATAAAATGATATAAGTAACGGTGTCTTGGTGTAGGAGTTTGCCAACTTCCTAGAAGTTCTCCAATAAGGTGCATTTGGCTATCAATCCGGCTAGCACAAAGGCTATCGATCCGGCTAACACAAATGGGTAGTTGTACTCATGGTATTTCGTAAAAGTTTAAAGTACTCGTGTAAGTAAAAGCAAGTATTACGTTTCAATAAACGAATAGAGTGTGTCATTAATTGTGTACCACGTTTAAAGTAAACGAGTAAAATTTGTAAGTAAAACAAGCATGTATCTCCCCCAAAGAGTATAAAGTCATTAAACGAGTAAAAGTGGGGCTATGACTCACCTTGGAATGTAGTGATGTAGGTAACACAACGGTGCCAAGGAGTATGGCTGAACAGTGTAAGGAGTATAGCACAACGATACAGAATTGGCATAACCTAATGAATATAAGCTTGTCTCAAAATATGACAAGTAGAAAGCAATCGATACGTATGAGTTTCAAAAGATAGAGTGTTTTAGTTTTCATGGAATATTTGTATCAATGCTTGTAAAAGTTTAGTATCTCATTCGTGTGGTGGTATGAAGTCATAGACTCAGACAAAACGCACGCCAAAACATAAATCATATAGCACAAGTATGAAAGGGAAATAATCATGTAAGAATCAATTAAGCAAATAGGCAAAAGATATGAAGATGGTTAAGTTTGTTTAAGCCCAAAGATGTCAAATAAGTAGTCTAATATGTCCAATGTTTTTAGTCCGGTATATTATATGTCTAGTCCATATATGAACAACCCGAATCAAGTCAATAATCTAAATCAAACCCAAAACTAGCCATTATTTACAAGGTTAATAACAAAGTAAATAACCAAATAGACTATGTCACTCTATTACACTCATCCCGTATATGTCAAATTAATTAAGTACCATTACCAATTAAGCTTAAACTATAAGCACAACCAAATAGACAAATCTGAAATATCACCAATAAGCACGAAAGTCACACAAGCCGAAATAAACAAACACAACACACACCCCTTTGGATGGACTTTGGGGCTGATTTTTAACACAAGCAAATAAACCCTTGGCTGTGGTTGTGAACCGAGACAAAAATCAATAATAACAACATCGAACATCAAAACCTTTAATCAAACCAACACCCCTGGTTGTGCAGCAATTAAACAAGCAAAACGCACCCTATATAGTGCAGAAATTCAGCAACCAAACACCCCTATATATGCAGAAAAATCAGCAAACAATCACCCCTATATATGCAGAAAAATCAGCATACAAACACTCCTATATATGCAGAAAAATCAGCATATAAACACACCTATATATACAGAAAAATCAGCATACAAACACACCTATATATGCAGAAAAAATAAGCATACAAACACACCTATATATGCAGAAAAATCAGCATACAAACACACCTATGTTGGGGCTGTTTGGCAGCCACCAAACGCCCTTGTTTGGGGGCTGTTTTGGGGCTGTGCTTCAGCAGTTAAACACCCCCTTTTGGGGCTGTTATACGCAGAAAACAAACACCATATGCTGCTGTTTTGGTGGTGGGTCGAAGCAAACAGCCAACGCACCCTGTTGTTGGTGGTTTATACCAAGACCAAACATACCCTCTGGTTGGTTTATATATCGAGCACAATAATAAACACCCCCCATCGGGTTTACACCAACCCGAAACAAATAATAAAATTCAAACGCCATATATGCTTCAACTTAATAATAATCAATCAAACTACAAAGGAAATAAGCATATCAAACCATCACAAGACCCTTAAGGGTCTCGGCTGTGAAACCCACTCGGGTTTAAACACGACCCGATATCAAAATAAATCAAACAAACTCCTCTTGAATAATTATACCAAACGAACTGATGATATCAACAACGTTTTTATTATCTTTTTAATTCCACGAAAATAAAATAACAATTAGTTCGTATAGAATAATAAGATAGACATGGTGTTTTCGGCATACCATCATTCGAGAGAGATGAGGAGAGGTGGATGGCGAGGTGGAGATGGCTGTGGTGGATGGGGGTGGCGCTCGATGGTGATGGAGGTGATGTCAATCGAAGCAGGAGAGGGAGGAAAGGGATAGATGGTGTTGGTTGGGATGATGATGGTGGTTGTGTGTTGATGATGATGGTCGCCAGTGGTGGTGTTAATGTTGTGGCTGGGGATGGAAAAGGCGATGGTGGTGGTGTTATCAGGTGGTGATGGGGGCGGTGTTGGTGTTGCTAGTGATGGCAGTCGAACCAAAAGAGAGGGAGGGAGATATAGATGTCGATCTATCTGTTTATTCCTTGAGAGGGAGAGAGGGAGTGATATAAAGAAGGAGAGGGAGATATTATTAGAGAGATAAGATAAAGGATAAGGTGAAAATCTGATATGTGAGGTAGTAGTGTATATAAAAAAAGAATATAAGATTTAGTGATATAGAGTGTATTATGTATACCCCGTGTCCTGTTGAGCTAAAGTGTAACTGCGGTACTTTGGTTGCGTAAATGCGAAAAATATATTCTTGGAGACGTTTTTATAAAACTAATATAAAAACGAGACTGTTGATTCAGAATAATGATTATTGAATGTAAACCATTTTTATTACGGTGTTGGTATGCAAGAAAAACGATATATTCTCTTGTTAAATAGATAAAGGTGAACGTAACGTTCAGATAGCAATAATTCGAATCAGAGCGGGTTATTTAACTTGAGAAGTTACCGGTTAACTACCGATTACAGTATTTGCTTTTACGTTAAGGTAAAAGTCAAATAGTCAAGAAGTCAAAGTCAAAGTCAAAGTCAACTTTAAAAAAATCAAAGGGTAAAATAGTCATTTTGATGTGTGAAAATTTACGGGTTGCTACAGTATCTTTTATAATTAAAGGGGTAGAAACTAGGGTTGTTTTGTTAGTACTCTGTCATATATATATATATATGTCTCTCTCGTTCTCTATACAATATTAGTATAAAATATGATTTTATATTAATATGATTTTCCATTGTAATTAAGTTATGTTTTTTATGTACTTAACATTTTCCATGTTGTATTGCGGTAGGATTGAAGTTATGTATAGGACAATCATTGCAAAATTGGGTATGACGAGAGTGGTGACAAGCTAGAGTTCTGTAATTTCTGCAAGTAATTTTAGTTACCTACCTATTGATTTCAATTAAGTTTTTCATTGTTTTTGTTTTCACTTTGGTGTGACTAATTACTATGTATATTTATTTCCAGAGGATGCGTTGAGGTTTTGTGATGCGTTTGATGGGAAGATTGGGAGTTGTTTCAGAGTGTAAAGATCCACGTACTTTATAACTAATTGATTTTTGATTTGAGTTGTTAGATTTAACAATTTGTTCAAACGGGATTAGGTATTGTAGTCGTTGATGCATTGTTTAAATTTAGCGATTGTTCAATCCTATTTGGAAAATGGTTTGTTGGTTTGTAAGTTAAAATTAAGTTTATGCACCGAACTTTTTTCTAAAAAGCACAACAGTTTAAACTTAAAATCTTAAGTTAAGTAAAAAAAAAAAAAACCCCCAATTAGTATACAAAATACGCATAATAAAAATTACCCGCACATACCAGCGACGTTGCAGTTCTTTTTAGGGCTAATTTAATATTTGACCCAAAATGACATGTTTAATTAAATGATTGCCAAAAACAAAAACACACTTCTACATTTTCCCAGAAAACCTAAGCGACTTATGCAACTTGTACCTTTCCCCCTCAAATATAAGTACAAGTGTGTAAGAGCATCTATAATGCATCAATTCTTTAAAGACTTGATAGATTTAATGCTTAACGCATTTAGTTACTAAAGCTTTTAGGAAAGACTTGAAGTTCACCAAGTCTTTTTAAAAAGCTTTACAAAATGCTTTTGATGCACCGCTAAAAACCATCATAAAAAGCATTTTATAATGGTGAAAAGCTTTTACTCATTTGACCAATTGTAGATGCTTTAAGTGGAAGTACATGTGTTTCTCTTAATAAATGACCAAAATAACCCCATTTTTATTTTCATTTCATTCTCATAACCACAAAATCCCTTTCTATCTTATCACAATTGCCTACCACACTAATCGTTCTTTGTATTTCTCTTGTCTTAGTCTCTTCAACACAAACAACTAAATCCTCTTGTTTCTGCTTAAATCTGAAACACCATCACAAAAATATCAACCCTTGAATCTCGATTTGACACACAAATATGTTCTTGTTTTTCGTGTTTGTTGTGAGGTAGTATTAAACACAAACGCCCTACTTATAACAAAATCAATCACCCAAATATATACTCCCAACACAAACGCAACAACAAATCTTATAACCAATGAAGCTTCTTTCTAGTCTTATACATTGGATCATACATGCTAACTTAAGCCCAATATACCTAAACTAGTTTACTACACTAATACAATCTGTGTTGGGTGGTTGGGTTTGGTTTGTATGATTCTCCTTTTTGTTGCAATTAGAAGCATTAAAAAATATTTAGTAACAAAAATAAAAAAATAAATAGATATTAAGAAAAATTTTAAGCACCTGATTTGACATAGAACCGAATAATGGTCGATGAAAAGGATGGCACGAAAATCAAAAAAGAACCTATTAGAAATTGTACTTCGGTTTTAGGCATTAAAACTTGAGATATTGCGGAAACCACAAGTGTCGTCAGACATAAACATGCTGTTAACCAGCAAAATTCAACAACTTTTCCCGCTCTGAAACCTTTTTCGAGCATAGAAAAGACAAAACCGGTCCCTGAGTAGATGGATATAGAAATATGTGTAGCAGGAGAGCGTTCAAACAACACTGTATTTGTGAAGGCGTAACATATTGCAATGGCTCCAGTAGGGAAAAAACCAAGCATAACTCGTAAAAACTTCCCCATCCAATTGTAGTACTCCTTGCGGTATGCTTGAGCATCACGTCCTGCAAATAAAATAGAAAAGAATCAAGATTAAAAAAAAAAAAAAAAAAAAAAAAAAAAAAAAAAAAAAAAAATCTTGATAAGTTAAATTATTGTTAGCACAAAATATAAATAAGAGAACCGTTATCAGCCATTATGAATTTTTGATTGGAGTGCCTGAATGTGTAAAGTTGAGAGATAAGTTTTGTTTTAAAAAAAGTTGAGTGATAAGTTGAGTTAGGGGTGAGCAGAAACCGCACCGCAAACCGCAAAATCGCAAAAACCGCAAAAAACGAACCACAAAAACCGCACCACGGCAAAAACCGGTGGATCGGTTTCAAGAAAAAATAAAAACCAATTTTTCGGTGCGGTTTCGGTTTTACCCGTAAACCCGCACCTATAAACCTGCACCGATCCGCAATTACTATAAATATTAAATAATAATATTAATTATAACATTTCAACTTCTTTGAAAAGCTTTGTTAAAAAGGCGGGCTTTTAGGCTTCAGAAGTGTAGACTCCACAGTCTACAATATAGCACCTAAATCAAAAGTCAAAACTATGTCGTATCATACATCGTAATTCATATGTACTATGTAGAGATAAAACAAGTTTCAGATCTAAAATTTTACTCTAAATCAAAACCTAATCAAATTCCCTTCTAAAATTCAACCAAGCTAAACTTTACTTCTTCTAAGTTATCTCTACTAGTGTAACACCCCCTAAATTATGTTAAAGCAGCGGAAAAGTAATTGGGGTATTACGGTGAGGATCAAAGTCATAATCACATAAAACGGCTCGAAAGAGGCGTTTTGAAACTTGTTTGTCATTCAAATAATATTTTGATATAAAGTTGAAATATCTGATTTATAAATCCCATGAAAGGGTATGACAATTTGGAAAGAATGACATATTTGATTTTTACACCATGTAATTTATCAGAGTTTAAAGTGCCCTCTCCGTGTCTTGTCCTGCTTCGTTAATTACCTGAGATAAACATGCTTAAAAATGTCAACACAAAGGTTGGTGAGTTCATAGAGTTTAATGGAAACCCATTTATTTCAATGAATTCAGGAGTGTACAGTGATATTTGAATATGTACAAGTATGAGTAAACAGTCAGTTTCAATAATTTCAAAGGTGAAATGATATTCGAAATAAGTTTCAAGTACTGATAAACAATTCATTTCAATGATTTCAAGAGCGAGGTAATAACTGTAATAAATGCTAACAGCGATGAAACAAGTAATGAGTGGTGTTGAGTATAACCACAAGTAAATCATATATGTATTCAGTTAAGTTCAAGTATAGGATCATAATCCAAGCAAGGAGTGAAAACAATGATGCTATGCCTGAATCTATAATCAAGGTCTGGTGAAATACTAATACAGCTGTATCTAGATATATGTGAAGACACATAATATATTATGGATATTACCCCAAGCCTCATGACACGCAAACGTTAACAAAGAACCATAAAAACAGAGGAGTCACATCAAGTTAATGATGGAAATATGCCCTCGAGTAATAGGTGATTTGCCAATTCCTATTTTTCTCAAATATAGTGCATCGCGACTAATACGACTAGCCACAAAGGCATTCCGTCAAGTAATTAGTGGGATAGGATGTCAAGCCTCTAACAGGTTTCGAAGCTGTCCACTATATTCGCGTTCACTACTAGTGATTAATGGCTCATGATAAAGGGACTTTCTTGCAGTAAGGGTGCTTAGGCAATATCAAGGTAATGGGGTGCATAAAATATGCGTACTTTAATTCTGACAAATATTTCCATTGAAGTTTGGAATTAACATATAACAGTGAGATGTACATTCATGATGTTACGTAATGAGAACCAGTATCATGTTACCACAAGCAGTTTGGAAATACTATCATTTGAGTTCAGTATTTAATCTAAGCAAGCAATTTGCAAGTAAAACAAGCATATATCTCTCCCAAAGAGTAAATCATATGAGTTTTCAGAGTATGAAAGTAAACGTAAACAGTTTGAGTATGTATCTCCCCCAAAAGTATTTATAACAAGTAAAAGCATGTAATTGAGCATGTATCTGCCCCAAAGAGTTCATAAAGTAATTTAAACGAGTAAAAGCGGGGCTACGACTCACCTTGAGCGTATCTGACAAGGTGGAAATATGAAATCAAGTAAGATTACGGATATGATTACGGAAATGTCTTCAATACGAGACCTGAATATAAGGGAAGTCTGAGAATCTGACCAAATACGAATGGTGGAAGTGATAATGAGAACGAATAACGATTTGATCGTTAAAGTGAGAGTGTGATATGCTTAAAATGCCTAAAGTTTAAAAATAATATTATTCATCATATTATCTTGTTTTTATGTCATTTAATCCAACAATAACATTTCCTCAAAAGTGGTGAAATGAAACATGAAGTTAAATCGTTCAAAATCTGGTTATATAAAAATAACGTAATGTTAAATAATAAGTAAATAAAATATACAAAAATGCACATGACGTGATGGGAAATCGTAAAATGAAAAATAGAAATAAGAATGTCAAATATAATCTGTTAGTCCTTGTCCTTTTCCAGTTTTTACACTTTTTACCCTAACGGTGTTAACGTTGCACCGTTAGTCCTCGGTTAAGTATAAATTGCATTTATAGTCCACTACTTGTCCAAAATTACAATCTGAGCTTGGAATTTAATATAATATAAATTTCTACCTTAAAGATTCTGTTTTTACAGTTTCAGTCCCTATTTTAGTCTTCGTAAGTGAAACTACTTTGCATTTTTATTCCAAATGTATAAAAATTATGGGAAAAAGTATCCGAATTTTTCTGGAGCTTATTTAAGTTTAATAAAGCTTATTTCAACAGCTTATATGACAAAAAGCTTATTTTTCTTTAATTGGGCTGTTAACGAGCCACTTTTCAAAGCCCAATAGCATTTTAAAAACCGTAAGCTTTGAGACGAGTTGAGCTCATCAAAAAGCTCATTTTTAATGTTCTATTTTCATATCTAAAAGTCTCTATAAGCTAGCTTATCTCATTTGCTTAAAATAAGCTTAATGGGCTTAACAGCCCATGTCGCACCTTTATTAACAGTTTCTGAATGATTCTTGCGTTTTACTTTGCTCGATTTTGAAGGTCAAAACGTGCTCGTTTTACAAGTTATTTATATGAAAGTTGTAGCTAGTAATGGTGTCTATTGGATCGTGTAAAAATAAGGTATGGTCGTTAAGTCGAATTTTGAGATATAGGACCATTTTTAGGGCGACATGGAAACAAGTTTTATGAGTAAAACACTTAGAAAAATTCTAAGTGTTTATGTTATATATATACGATATGATGCATGGTCCAAACGAATGCGAAAGATGCATGTAGCGTAAATATGAAGGTGAAAGGGGTGTGATTCGTGACTCCTAGGCCTTCCACGATGGAGGCTTGTCACTTTTGGTGTTCTATATATAAGTGTGTACGTAAATAAATAGTTAGAATGATATACGTTCGAGTAAGAGTAAAACATGATGCATGGTTATGAAATATACGTATAAGATGAAATCAAAAGAGTTTATAACGACTTACTACACCTCTAGGGTGGTAGAGAGTCGCGTGAAAATGAATGGAACACAAGAACTTTAAACCCTCGATCGCTATACCCACTTTACGTTTTATATACGAAACCCGTTTTCTTCAAAAAGTTTCCAAACGAACGAAGGAACTCTTCTGGTCTTCCAGTGAAGTTTTTATGAGTGAATGAGAGTTAGCAAGGTAGTATTTGATGAGTGTTATAAGGTGGTGAGCATAGGGTAGTTATATTAGAAGTTATATACACGTTTGGACTCCAATAATGCAAGAGACAATATCTACTATGCCTTGTCAGTGAATGAGAGAATTTTGAGATGTATCTCTGACATACAAAGACTTTAGAAGGGAATGTGAGTGAGTAGGAAAGTTGATATTTGTTTTGTGAACATATATGATGTCGACTAGCTATTTAAATAAATACACGATTTGGATAAATCATGTAACACTTGATCTTTGTTGTTGAAACTTGTCTATTAACATGAAACTAGGCTAGGAAAATTATTAGGAGTGCGTGGAAACAAGTTTGAGTCGAAACGGGTAAGAATGGGATTTTTATTATATCGAGTTGGGTGATGAACGGGCAATCACTTTGTCCCTTAAAAACATATCAAAAAGCGACATCACAATCTGGAATTCGACATGCTAGTAATATGGTGGGAGGTCAATGAGATGATGTAAAAACATATATATGTCGCGTTTAGAATTTGAAAGAACAAGGAGCGTTTTGGAGAGGGTTTTGATCGAGTTCCTCACATGAATTAACAAAAAAAAAACGAAGTTGGGCTATAGGCTGGATGAACAGTACGCATGGAATAGAGTTGGGCTGAGTTAATCTTGGCCGATTAGTTGTTAATTTGTATAATTAAATTTTCGTAATACGCATTGAACTCGTCCCATCACTTGGTGAATTATGTGATAACATGATCACGTTAAAATAATATAATAAGAAAATTTCAAATTTCCCCGCAAAAATGGTGATTAGAAATAATGACGGAGATTAATATATAATTAACCGTTGTTAATTATAGAAAATTTTGCAGTTTGCTACAACCAGGTATCCCTATTCTAATTTTGTTTTGTGTTCTTGATATTTGATTTTATTGTTGTATGATTGTCTTATAAACGAAATAACAATAGTCTAAATGTCTAATTACGCTAAGAAGATAAGTAACAATTTTGGCTTCTTAATGTTTATAACTTGTGTTTTTTTGGTGATATACACTATACAGTATGGTTTGCCGCTCAAAGTGGTTTCATATAAGGATATGTAATGATGTATTGTGTTGAAGATGGGTGATTGGTAAAACTTTTAAAACTTTTTTAATTAATCATCATCAGTGTATTTGTTGCTTTGTGCTACTAAGATTTTTTGAACTATATGGTCCATACTCCATAACACGATGTATAAAGATTTAAACTGCTCAACCAAACTACTTAATAACCACTCGCTGACTCACTCTTGTGTGATATATGTGATCGAAGAGCTTATGATTTTATGGATTTTTTTTTTTTTTTTTTTTTTTTTTTTAAAGATGGAATCAGGCAACGAGGATGAACTCGTGGTCGATGTTGATGAACCTGATCCTGTGATCGATGTTGATGAACCCTTGATCGATGCCGATGAAACAGTGATTGAGAGTGGACATTGAGATCAAAACACACCCGTTGCTTCATCTTCTACTCCTACTTGTGTTGCTAGTCGCTTGAAAGTGGACACTGAGAGTGGTTTTGGAAAGTACATTGAAAAACGAGAAGGGATCAAGAATACCGAAGTTGATATCTATTTACGTGATGGGAGTGAAAGAAGGGATGAGAAATTTGATGTCTTAGGTTGGTGGAAACAAAATTCAGAGAAATTTCCTATACTATCTCAAGTAGCTAGGCATGTTTTAGCAATGCCAATCTCTATGGTTGCCTCGGAGTCGGCATTTAGTACCGGTGGTAGGGTTATTAATAAGTTTAGAAGCTCTCTTACCCCAAAAACCGCAGAAGGTTTAATTTGCACTCAAGATTGGTTACGGTCCACACCGGCTGATGTGGAAGATATGCAAGTTAACGGCCAACAACTCGAAGACCTCATGGATAATTTGGCTAAAATTGAACTTGGTAAGACAATTATATCATTCCAATTTCTTTTGCTTTGAATGTGAACACACTCTTAATATAAAAGTTTCTTGTTGCATATATTTCGTAATGATTTAAGTCTAATAATTTATTTCTTGGACGATTGAAGTATGGGTATATATGAAAATTACTAATATGTTGTATGTTACATTTTTGTAGAGATGTTTTCAACCCGCAAAAAACCATATAATGAGCCTTCGATGAATGAAGATTTGAAGTGATGCAAGACCAAGAAGGCAAGAAGGCAAGAAGCAAGTGATGAAATGTTATGTCTTCAATGTAACGCCCCATACCCGTTTAGACAAAAAATTTAAACTTTTTACACAAAAAGGATTTACTTTTATGGACATCTGACCACTCTTTTGATGACTGACAAAAATGTATAAGCATTCAGCCTTTGAGGCTATTTTTAGATGAAAGTACACTCAATTACCTTCGAAACGATAGGTCATACGACCCGTTTCGACTTACGGATTAAAAGATATGAAATTTTGAAAATCGACAAAATCTGGAACTTGGCCCATACCGCCGGCATGAAACCCAAACCGGCGGCATGGCCCCAAAAACTTTCCCATGCCGCCGGCATAAACACAAACCGGGCAGCATGGCCCCTTCTGCTCACCCATACCGCCGGCATGGACCTGCACATTTCCAAAAACACTTCGTTTTCATCCCGTTTTCGCTATAACCGACCCATACGACTTCCATTTTGCACCAAACTTGACCAAAAGCATTATATTGACATAACAAACATGTTCCATAGCAATTCAACCCGTATATACATCAAAATGGGTCATAACGGCTTTGTGCCAAACACCCTTTTTACATCAAATTCATTGAAGTTTACTTATTACAAGGACCACATGACACTTAAACATTTAACCCAAAAGATTTACATAAACAAGGGATAACGTTTGACGACAAGACCACAATTTAACAAAACGACCACACAAGTTAAATATACCAAGGCACAAAAGGGTACTTCGGCTTCCAACTTCCAATTTACTTGGTCCAAGAGTCATGGTCTTCTAAGTTAGCTTCTAACTACACTAGCTTCATTCCACTACTACCACTAGGCAAGATCCTTACCTTTGCTTCCTCCGCTAGAACCTACAAAACCATTAACATCTAAACCGTAAGCGAAAATGCTTAGTAAGTATACAAGATATAATCAACATCACGTTCACATGAGATTGGTGATTAACACCACTCATAACATTAACAAGGAGCATCAAGTAGGATTATTACTCACCTTGATCAAGCAAGTAATTATATATATATCATTACTCATCTAGCATTGGATCCAAGCTAATACACATTTACAAGCTCCATAATAAATACATTAACACAAGCATAACATTAACATCATAACATTAACAAGGATTATACTCATATACTTACCTCAAATCCTACTAGCTTCCTACTTGACTTGATTGAGCTTCTACAAAGGCTTCCTAGCACAACATTAACTACAATTAGTGTCTACAAACTAAAGAGACCATCATTTCACCACTTTTTACCATAATCATTAAAACCCACCACATGAACCCTAATTTTCACATTTGGGGAAAACCACTTACTTGAGGAAAGGAACACAATTAAGGCTTCCTTAAAGCTTCTTGATCACTTCTTGATGCACAATTGAGACAAGATGATGTTTTTGGCTTTCCCACCTATTTCTCCTCTATATGTCGACAATAATGGAGTTCTCCCCAACTTTCCAGATTTTTCCAAGTCTTGCTTATTTAATCATGTGATGATATAAGTTTGGTCAATTGGCAAGTCTAATCCTCCTAGTTTCATTCTTCCTTATTTGGCCACTTTTTCTTTATTTAACTACTCATAAAATATAACATATAACATATTATATACTCATATTGTACCTCATCGGGGTACGGGTGTAACAATTCACCCCTCCTTGAACGAGAGTTCGTCCTCGAACTCTATTCTTGAAATAGATGAGGATACTTGCTCCTCATTTTCGCTTCCGTCTCCCACCTAATACTTGTGCCTTTCTGATGCTTCCATTGTACTTTGACCAACGGTATTTCCTTGTTTCTTAATTGCCTCACTTTTCTTCCTAGTATGGCTTCCGGTTCGTCCTCTTGAGAAAGTAACTCCGGATCAATTTCGATGTCGTTTAAGTTGACCACACTTGTCTCGTCCACCAAGCATTTCCTTAGGTATGACACATGAAAGGTATTGTGAATGCCTCTCATTTCTTCGGGTAAGTCCAACACATATGCTACCTCGCCTACTCGTTTCAAGATTTTGAATGGTCCTATAAACCGAGGACTAAGTTTCCCTTTGTTTTTGAACCTAAAAACACCTTTCCACGGGGAAACCTTTAACATAACCAAATCACCCACCTCGAACTCTATCGGCCTTCTTCGGTTGTCGGCATAACTTTTCCACCTATCTTGTGCCGCTTTAAGTCTCGCACGAATCATCTCTATCTTTTCCGTTGTAGCCAACACTACATCCGTACTCGCCAATTCCCTTCTTCCTACTTCTTCCCAACACACGGGTGTCCTACACCTCCTACCATAAAGCATTTCATAGGGCGGCATATCTATACTCGCATGGTAACTATTATTATAGGCGAATTCGACTAATGGTAAATGATCGTCCCAATTGCCTCCAAAGTCAATCATACAAGCTCGTAACATATCCCCCAAAGTTTGAATCGTTCTCTCGCTTTGCCCATCGGTTTGAGGATGAAAGGCCGTACTCATATGAAGTTTCGTACCTAACTCTTCTTGGAACTCTTGCCAAAAGTTTGACGTGAAACGTCCATCTCTATCGGAGACTATAGAAATGGGTACCCCATGACGTGCGATTATCTCGTTAACGTAAATCTTGGCTAACTTATGAACGGGCATATTTTCTCGGATCGGAATAAAATGAGCACTCTTGGTTAGGCGATCTACTATGACCCAAATCGTGTCGTTCTTCTTTTTCGTCCTTGGCAATTTCGTAATAAAATCCATCGTGATCTTTTCCCACTTCCAAACCGGAATGTCCAAAGGTTGAACCTTTCCATACGGTTTTTGATGCTCGGCTTTGACCTTTAAACAAGTTAAACACTTCTCAACGAACTTTACACAATCTCTTTTCATACCCGGCCACCAATAGTTCTTCTTCAAATCACGGTACATCTTTGTAGCTCCCGGATGAATAGAATATTTCGACTTGTGTGCTTCCTCTAGAATCAATTCTTTGATGTCACTACGAAAAGGGATGTAAACCCTTCCATACCGAGTCTTAATTCCTCGACTATCTTCTTCGAGATGCGGAATGTAGGAAGTGATACGCTCACCTTCCCTATTTTCTTCTTTCAATGCCTCCTCTTGAGCTAACTTGATCTTATCAAAAAGGTCGGTGGTGACAATCATTCTCAAGGAATGAATTTTAGTAACCTCGTTTTGATCCCTTTGGCTCAAAGCATCCGCCACAATATTCGCTTTACCGGGATGGTAGCGAATTTCGCAATCATAGTCCTTCAACAAGTCTAACCATCTTCGTTGTCTCATATTTGGATCTTTCTTATCAAGGAAATATTGAAGGCTTCGATGATCGGTGTAAATTACAAACTTGACACCATACAAGTAATGCCTCCAAAGTTTTAAGGCAAAAACCACAGCTGCAAACTCAAGATCGTGAGTCGCATAATTTTCTTCATGCTTCTTTAGTTGTCTCGAGGCGTAAGCAATCACTTTTCCCCTTTGCATGAGAACACATCCAAGACCCGAATAAGATGCATCACTATAAACCACCATATTTTCGATCCCCTCCGGCAATACTAGAACCGGTGCTTCACACAACTTCCTCCGTAGAGTACAAAAGGCTTTGTCTTGTTCTTCACCCCACTCGAAGGTAGCGTTCTTCTTAGTGAGTTTCGTTAACGACGATGCAATTTTGGAGAAGTCTTGAATAAACCTTCTATAATATCCCGCAAGGCCAAGAAAACTTCGAATCTCACCAACATTCCTTGGTGCATGCCATTTCATTACGGCTTCTACCTTTGAAGGATCAACTTTGATACCATTGGCATTAATAACGTGGCCGAGGAATTGAACTTCTTGTAACCAAAATTCGCATTTTGAGAATTTAGCATACAATCTTTCTTTTCTCAAAGTCTCTAAAATCTCCCGCAAATGCGTGGCGTGTTCCTCCTTACTCTTCAAGTAAATAAGAATGTCATCGATGAACACTATGACGAACCTATCCAACATCGGTCTACATACGCGGTTCATAAGATCCATGAAAACCGCAGGCGCGTTCGTGAGACCAAAAGGCATAACCGTAAACTCGTAGTATCCATAACGGGTCCTAAAGGCCGTCTTAGGAATGTCTTCTTCTCGAACCTTCAATTCAACCCGTATATACATCAAAATGGGTCATAACGGCTTTGTGCCAAACACCCTTTTTACATCAAATTCATTGAAGTTTACTTACTACAAGGACCACATGACACTTAAACATTTAACCCAAAAGATTTACATAAACAAGGGATAACGTTTGACGACAAGACCACAATTTAACAAAACGACCACACAAGTTAAATATACCAAGGCACAAAAGGGTACTTCGGCTTCCAACTTCCAATTTACTTGGTCCAAGAGTCATGGTCTTCTAAGTTAGCTTCTAACTACACTAGCTTCATTCCACTACTACCACTAGGCAAGATCCTTACCTTTGCTTCCTCCGCTAGAACCTACAAAACCATTAACATCTAAACCGTAAGCGAAAATGCTTAGTAAGTATACAAGATATAATCAACATCACGTTCACATGAGATTGGTGATTAACACCACTCATAACATTAACAAGGAGCATCAAGTAGAATTATTACTCACCTTGATCAAGCAAGTAATTATATATATCATTACTCATCTAGCATTGGATCCAAGCTAATACACATTTACAAGCTCCATAATAAATACATTAACACAAGCATAACATTAACATCATAACATTAACAAGGATTATACTCATATACTTACCTCAAATCCTACTAGCTTCCTACTTGACTTGATTGAGCTTCTACAAAGGCTTCCTAGCACAACATTAACTACAATTAGTGTCTACAAACTAAAGAGACCATCATTTCACCACTTTTTACCATAATCATTAAAACCCACCACATGAACCCTAATTTTCACATTTAGGGAAAACCACTTACTTGAGGAAAGGAACACAATTAAGGCTTCCTTAAAGCTTCTTGATCACTTCTTGATGCACAATTGAGACAAGATGATGTTTTTGGCTTTCCCACCTATTTCTCCTCTATATGTCGACAATAATGGAGTTCTCCCCAACTTTCCAGATTTTTCCAAGTCTTGCTTATTTAATCATGTGATGATATAAGTTTGGTCAATTGGCAAGTCTAATCCTCCTAGTTTCATTCTTCCTTATTTGGCCACTTTTTCTTTATTTAACTACTCATAAAATATAACATATAACATATTATATACTCATATTGTACCTCATCGGGGTACGGGTGTAACATTCAAACTTTTGATTATATTGATTACGTAACAATGCATGTAATTTTGAATAGTGTCCTTACATGTAACTTGTAAACTAGTAATCATTTGCTTTTAGTCTTTGAACCTTTAATCAACTACGCAACTTATCATCATCTTATTTATTTTAGTTACTTACAGTTGATTATATGCATTGTTATAATAATGTGTTCAAAATTACTATTGGGTTCAAGCCCAAAATTACAGGATGGCTAAATGTGGTGTGGTGTGGTTAAAACCGAAAAAACCCACAACGAAAACCGAAACCCACAAAATCCAAAATCGCAAAATCCGCATGGTTTCGGTTTCTACTTTTATAGAAATCGTTATTGCGGTTGTGGATCGGTTTTAGTCAAAACCCGCACCGAACCGCCCCATGCTCACCCATAAGTTGAGTATGGTGTAACACCCTGCCTTATAGACCACAATATTGTCCGCTTTGCCCGTAGGCTCACGGCTTTGCTTTTGTCACCCTCATGTGAAGACTTCCGGGCAGGTCAACCAAGCCAGTACTACTCTCACACGAGCACGCTTAACCGTATGGGCGATTAACCGTTAGACCACAAAACGTGTTGTTGTCGTATAAGGCGAATGTTAACTTATGTCTCAGCATCACTCCAAGTTACGGCCGACGTGGGATTTGCCTAGGGTGTTACATTCACCCCCCCCCCTAGGGGAATCCCGTCCCAGGATTCAATTGGGTAACAACCCTGCCTAAGGGACTCATCGTCCTCGATGAGGTTTGCCCCACATCCCAAACGGCATGGAGTGTGTAACCATTCGTAAAAACCCACATTAAAATAAATTATCTTACAAAATATTTATCCTTTTTCCACGTATAATTTTTTTTTTTAAATTATTTATTTTTATTATTATCTGTTCATAACCCATATCTTATGTGACGTAGATCACATCTCCGATAAACGTGCTCACACGCAACCCAACCTCAACTTATTTAATGTTTAATTATATAAACATCTTTGATCTAAAACTGTATGATATTCCATTTATCACTTTACATTAATTCGTTAACGTACGTTTAAAACTCAACGTTTCTTATCTAATCAAAGTTTTTATGAAACCCTAAACTACCATAACAACATATAAAAATAACAAAACCCTAGAAATACTAAAATACAATTTATTTAGGTAATGTACAAGTCACTAAAGCACAGAAACCCTAATTCCACTATAACTCCCGATAAAACCCTAATTTCTCAAAACTATTATTTTATGTAATAAAATCACAAACCCTAATTAATATTTTTATAAAATATATATGTACAAGTCCTTTAAACCAAGGTACAAGTCCTTAATGCATAAAAATCAATTATTAGTAAAAACATTATATAAACTTTAATTTCATACATTAATTTGTAAAATAAATTTATTAATTTATAAAATAATTGTACAAACCCTTAAACCTATTGTACAACCCTCTAAAACCATGGTACAACTTTCTAATGCACAAAAACTTAAAAACCCATTTAATTACTTTAAAACCTTAATAAAAGTTATATAAAAATTATATAAATTAAGGAAATATTAAAATTATATTTTTCTTATTTTATAAACCCTAGTACAACATCCCTAAGCCTAAAGTACAACTCCCTAAGGCACAAAATTATTTTCTTTTAATTTATGTAGTTCGATATATATATAATATATTTAGAAAACCCTAAAATTTAATTCTAAGTAATCCCTAAACCCTAGGAACCCTAACTAGAACCCTAACCCTATAGAGTACCACATGCTTAAGCCTAGTGCACAACCCCTTGAAGCTCTAGTCGAACCAAACAACCCCATTTACCCTATGTTTGGTTCGAATCCAACTACAACCCAACCAAACCCTAGCTTTACTTAAACCCTAAGTGTCTAAATGTAAGAACCTTAGCTTTCCACATCCCCCCTCCTTCTAGAATTGCATACTTGTATGGATGAGAGCCTTCCACACCTCACTTTCCTCCTCCAACCCATGTGGCGCCATAGAGAAGTGACCACATCTCCCTTGTCCCTCCACACACTTCCAAGAGAAGCCCTAGAACCATTTGGAAACCCTAGTTTCCCTCCTCCTATAAATTTCGACCCTATGCTTCCATTTCTACACAACACCAATCGAAAATCCTAAAAACACAGCCCTTACCCACTCACTACTGACCAAATAGCTCTCATTCACTCCAAGGAAAAACCATACGAAGCCTAAGGATAAGGAGAAGCCCTAGTATTTCGTTTTCAAGCCAATTCGCCCCATATCCCTTAATCGAACCCTAAAGCTAAGTAAGTATTCGAACACTTTTCTTTACCTTTCATATGCTTTAAACACTCTTAAAAACATTGCTAACTAATCTCTAATAGAAGATATGATCGAAACCTAATATACTTTTCTTTTTCTTTCTTGTTCGAACAAACTAAACGCACCTTATATTTATTTTTCTTTGATATCTTTAAAACAATAGGCACTAGGACACTAACATACTGTTAAATAGAATTTTACAAGGAAAACGTAGTAATTTGAATCACCAAAAACGAATAAACGAGTCAAAAGATATGGCGATTTGAAGTTATATAAAAACTGAAAATGCATACTGTTACAGCAGCGAAAGTCAAGCAAAACGAGGCCTTTCTGGTCTGTTTCTTAGAAAAGTTAAAACACAAAAGTTGTTCGGAACGACGTTTTCTTCAAAAAATCTTTAGACCTCGAGTCATGAAAACGCATAATAGATGCTGTTTTTATTCAATTTCATAACAGCATATATATAAAAACGCCCAACTTTGGGCAATTGTTTCGACTATTAAACGAACTCTAAAAATTCTAGATTTTTGTCAAAACATAGATCATATAGCTGTCTAACTATAGGAAAAAGAACGAAGTAAATTGGTTAAGTATTCGCCAAGATATTGGCTTTTCTTCTCGCTCATTTTTCTGCCCACAGTTTCGAATTGAACAAACACACCCTTATAAAAATTATTTCGAGCTCGTGAGCTCGAATCACGAGCTGAGTTTTTGTCAAAATATAGTTTATAAACTAATAAATAAGTATACGAAAGAGTCGTAAAAGGTTTTGCCCTTTTTCTAAAGATATAAAGCGTTTTTAAGAAATAAGGACGTCGTGTGTAACGCGACGGGAGTCTCAGGGGTATTTTATGTCAAAACTCTAACTAAAATTATAAAAAGGACTTAGTATGATGTCGACTTACAGCTCAGGGGTAAAAAGTGTCATTTTTGAAACTACAGGGGTAAAAACTGTCATTTGACCAAAGTTGAGGGGTAAAACTTGTCATTTTACAAAAGTTCAAGGGTAAAAGTTGTCAATATGTGAAACTATAGGGGATAAAATGTAACTCTTTCTATAATAATAATTATTATTATTATTATTATTACTCTTATTATTATTATTATTATTATTATTATTATTATTATTATTATTATTATTATTATTATTATTATTAAGATTTAAACTAAAATACGTTTTCTTCGATAACGAACAAACGAAGTATCTATCTAAAGAACAAATGGAACGAGAACATAAAAATAAGAAATAAGATAAATCTTATAACTTTTGAAGAGACTTCATGTTATCTCAAATTTAACATTTAATCAACAACCAAAACGTTACGAAACTAACATTGGAAACTTATATATATATTCAGAGACGATTACTGAAAACTTGACATACCAACCCAGGTTGCGAGCCGGAGACGTTTATCAACTTTATTTAAACTTTATTTTCCATCCAGACTGTCCAAGTGAGTTCTTAGTCCCACTTTCACTACAAGAAAAGGGGGCTTTTTAGGACCTTTCTATAGGACACTTTTTTGAATGGGGTCCTAAAAAACGTTTTATAAGACCAATTAAATTTTGAGTCATATTATAGTGCTTTACATAGGACACTTTATACGTGGATCCTATGAAGCTAATTTACAGGACACTTTTTTAGTATGGTCTTATTATGATATAACATAATAGGACATTTGATATAAAGGTCCTATTGTATTACATCTTATAGGACATTTCTTTAGTATGGTCTCATTATGATATAACAGAATATGACATTTGATATAAAGGTCCTATTATATTACATCTTATAGGACACTTCTTTTGTTTATTCTTATTAGATTATAATTCAATATGACACTTAGTATATAGGTCCTATCAGATCTAATTTTATAGGACGCTTATTCGGCTAGGTATTATTATCATTTAACATAAAAGGTCATTTGAACACAAAATCTTTACAACTCGATGTTTTGCTTGTTGCTTATTTTATGTGTGTTAAGAAGTTTATTAATCGAGCTCGAGCCCGAGCTTTATATACAAAGCTCAATTGGGCTCGCGAGCCTAAACTACACTAGGATATTTTAAGTATTAAACCTATATAAAACGTCATGCATTTGTATCATAGGCGAGCTTATTAACGAACTCAAAATAGATATATTACGAGCGGAGCTCGAGCCAAGCTTTAATTTTTCATTACTAAATCATATAAACAAGCCAAGCCAGAGCCTGTATAACATACCACGAGCGGAACTCGAGCTTAGAAAATAAGGCTCCAACCGAGCCGAGATCGAGCTCGAGCTTTATTAAACTTAAACGAGCCGAGCTCGAGCTGTGACATTGACCGACGACCGGGACAAATACATAAGCCTTAACCATGCACTCCTTGACCACGTCCCCCAAAAATGAGCAAGCTACAAGTCACAAATCACGTGATTTACACGAGAAAGAAAATAATATATTATGGGGAAGGAGTGCGGACCAAATATTTCCATATATTGGTAAAAAAGACCGGGCCTAGCGGCGACACAACTCCCAAAGGCGGCTGAAAGTCACACGTGCAAACAAGATAGCTCGGATATCAAGGGTTAAGGTGCCAGGCTCGAGGCATTCACGCTATTGTCCACCAGACATTAGCGAGAATCGTTACCCTTGATCCGGGGAAAACATAAAAAACCTTGCCCTATAAATATCAAGCGCTAGATCATTTAAACTCAGGTTTTTGACATATACACTTGAACTATACCCTCTCAACTCTTTATTCCTCACAAATATATACTTACTTTCACACCTGAGGTTCATTGTGGGATTCCTCTATCACGGTGAGACTAATAGTGCTCTTTCTTAGCAAATACATACTCGTGAATCCCAACCATCCTCAAGAAACAAGTGGTGTCTCTTAGTCGATTGTTGGTAGTAAAATAATAATGCTAAAATCTGTATTATCAAGTGGCACCATCCGTGGGACCCAAACACAACTGCGTCCTAAGAACATGAATCAAGCTGGGGAAGAGAACAGGAAGAAGAAAAAGAGAAGAGAAAATGAAAAAAGCAAGGTCGAGAACGCCGATTGGGTCACAATCCAGGAGTATATTCTCAAGGATGGGTTTCGGGTCCCGCAACTCACATGGAAAGCGGGCCAGATCCCCATCACCAGTTTTTCTCGGTCAGGAAGTGTCTTTTCCCGTTTAGGAGCCAAAAGACAAGAGCATCGTGAGCTTATACTCAAACATTGATTAAGTTTACCATAAACATATTTTTTATTTTAAATTTTTTTAAACACGTCAAGTCCGAGCTAAAATCTAACCTTTGTAATAACTATCGAACCTCGCTTTAAAAATATATCCCATGATGTTGTTTTTAAAATTAGGGAAAATGACAAAAAAATGCATCGAACTTGACACTTTTTGTGATTGTGTGTAGCCAACTATTTTTTTCTTATTGTATGTACTGAACTTTCAAATTTCGATCATTGTGTGTATTTTGTGACCATTGTACCCTTACTTTTTTAAAATTTCGAAGGGTAAAATGGTCATTTTACATGGCAAAATAGTCACAAAATACACACAATGATCGAAATTTGAAAGTTCAGTACATACAATAAGAAAAAAAATAGTTGGCTACACACAATCACAAAAAGTGTCTAGTTCAATGCATTTTTTTGTCATTTGCCCTTAAAATTACCTAATCTTTACCATTTTTTTTTCTTTTTTACATATTATTATAACTCGTATGATGTTGTTGTCATCTCGAATGATGACGAAGACTTATTAAAGTCAATTGCTAAACGTTACACGAAAGACATGTATTAGTATGTTGAGCTTAAAAAATGTGACAAGTGCATAAGGACTTATTTTGTAATTTACAATACTCAGCAACTCACCAAAATTGGGGGAATATAGACCCGCCAATTAATTTAAGAGTATACTGATTTTGGCGCTACGAAATTGAAGGCTCCACGTTCTTCATCCACCTTTAAGTTTAGGTTTTATTGATTTTATCTAAATGTCAAAATCTAAAACGGTTTGGGGTATAGAAGTTAAACCTCAAATATTGTAGCTAGGGTTTCACTCTGTCTTCAAAATTCAAAGGTAATCTTTTCTTCTTCGAGTTTAAATTATCAGTATAACCTTGTTTACTTTGTAAGCTTTGTCAATTTGTTATAAATTGAGTTCAGCAGGTGTGTGAAATTTGTGTTGGTGTGTGATATTGAGTAAAGAATCATTGTATGATTAGCATCACTATTAGAAGTAATATCAATAATTGTTTTAGTAAGTTTCATTATATGCACAAATGTTGAATTGACATCTAACATCTACAAATCATTGTCGTATAATCATCATTTTATATTTTGATACAGTAGAGGGACAACCAAAAACCATTGTTTCATCACTGGATGAGATTACTCTAGAACCAGTTGTTTTTTTGTTAATTGTGGTTTCGAGTTTGATTTATCTTTTATGATATGGGTGTCATTGAAACTTGAAAGTTGAAGTTAATTTTAAGTTTTAATGATATGGGTTTTTGATTTTGACAGTAGCAAAATTTATTTGTGTTGTAACTTATGACTGAATGTGCCATAGTTTGATTTTATAATAGGTAGGTTGTAGTCAATTTGTCTAAATGTGAAGAGTCCTATAAGTGTTGCACTACTTAATTTAATATACCCACCCAAGGAAGTTTTATCAGTTATACGGTGTCGTTCTTGCCGAATTTGATATCCTTTACAAGTTTTGCAAAGTTATATGATTTTTTTAAAAAGGTCAAAATTGTATGATAGTACTACTTTGCGTGAATAGTAACTTGTTCACTGATCAATTTCATGTCGTCCTGATCTCATTTTTTTGGATTACCTTATATTGACAGACTAATAATTGTCACTATTTTAGGTATGCGCGCACAAGCGGGAATAAATTCTAACGATTTGCATCAAAATAGCAGCAGAATGTGGTTATCGTCTCAAGTTTATTCAAAGGCTTATTCCTTTTGTATTTTTGATTATTACCTGGCAATTACATTTACTCATTATTGTTTACCTTTTCCTCTTTGTCTTACTTATGTATCTTTAATTTTCTGGTTGTACAGGACTGTCGCTGGTATATACCTACCTGGGAAATTGTGAACAGGTTTGTCAACCTTCAGTGCCGCAGATGCTACAATCTAAGATGCCAATTCAGCAACAAAATCATCAAACTTCAGCAACGATGTTGCCAACACAGGTTCAACAGTCACAACCACAGTCACAACAGCAGGTAATGCCACAAATGCAATTTGAGTCTACTTAGTTGCAGCAGCAGATGTGTATGCAACAACAGCTGAACCTGCTGCAACATCATATGAAGCAAAGATCAGCCAACAACTTTTGTGCCTGAAAACCTGCAGAAACAGCCCTTTATCATTGGTATGCATTGACACAAAAACCAGATTAGATTGCACTTAGTTACTTGAATTGTTAAAAATGCCACGCCACTAGGTAGTTATGTGTTGTGAATCGTTGATTCTGATGTACATACCTTCAACTTTAGCTTTAAACAATAGCGCAGGGTCTTTTGGGTTGTAGTTTGTGTTATAGTTTTGTGACTTGCATCCATTACTTTGTTATGACATACTTTATGCTATCAAGGAATGGCAGTCGATACACGTGCATCATCACAGAAAGTGCAGCAGAGTCCTTTTCCCTATGTTGTCTCTGCAAAAAAAGCCTTTAGCAGGTAAGTAACATACCGTATCAGGTACTTTTTATGTTTTCATCCAAATGTGTATGTTGACCGGTTTCCTTTTTGTCATTATAGGATGTAGCTCCGGCCCCAAAGTCTTCCGTTTTGTTGCTGGCATCGTTTATGAGACACCTTCTACTTCTTCAGACACTGGTGTTTCTTTTACACAACATGTTTTTTCTGCAAACAATGTTTCTAACCAACAGTAAGCGAAAGGCTACAGGTAATATATGAATAAAATATTACATTTATCACACCAACAAGATGCGAAAAAGACCCGCCGCAACGCGGCGGGCGCCAACACCTTGTTGGTTCAATATAGTTCCTTAGGTTGTTAGACTTTTTTTTATTTCAAGTTCTGTTTACTCTTTGCAGTTCCGGGGAATGCGCGGAAAAAAGTTAGACCAACATATATGCCAAAAGTTTGGACCAAAACTGAAGAGGTATTAGCGTTCAATTTAATGAATATGGGCAACCCGTTTACAAGAAAACAACCAAAACTGAAGATGGATGATGGATGATGACCTAAAAGTCTTAAATGATCATTTTCAAGTTTTCCTTTTGTTACATCTGCTACTACTTTGTTTTTTATTTTCTTTTATTGTCGCCCGGATGGCTCAAGAGTCAATACTATCTCTACTTGTTTTTGCTACTTTTATTTCAAGGTATTTATGTTGAATTTTGTAAGACTTTTATCTTGGATGTATTATAACTTGGTTGAAAACTTCTCTTATCGAAATGAATCTTTTCTTACTTATTGAATTGTATTCTTTTTGTTTACTTGCTTCAAATTTAGTTTACTTGATTGTTTTGTGTTTTTGTTTTTGAATCAAGTAGTGTTAAATATGTTGCATAGATACGAAGTGTTTTATGATGTCACCTATTAGGACAATAATGATATTAACTAAACACGGGACAAAATGTCTTTTATAACAACAAATTTGGTCCTAACAAATCACCTATGTATTAAGACCCTTTTCTTAGTACTGAAATAAGACTTTATCCATTATGTTTTTGTCCTATGAAAATGTGTGTTAGGACCCGTGAAAGTGTCCCAAAACATAACAAATGGGTAAGCATATCTTAGAACTCCGGATAGCATCCTATAATATGGTCTATTAGGACGGCATTTTGGTCGCATAAACATTTTTATGGGACAAAAAAAATGGTTTTAAAATGTTCGAGTTTATTAGGACACCGATAAATGTCCTAAATATCTATTACAACCCCTTCCTACGGGACACTTTTATTTTGGTCCTATTAGGTTAAAGGTCCTATAAACTATTTTTATAGGACACTAACAGGTGTCCTATAAGCCCATTTTTCTTGTAGTGGGTTGTCGAAGCATTTCTTTTTTATATACGTTTTTCTAAATTTGTGGGGAGATACATGCTACAAACCTGAACATAAGTATTTTCTGTATGTTTTCCTGATTAATATTGCCTAAGACACCTTATTTGTGTTAGCCGGATAGATAGTCTTTGTGCTAGCCAGATTGATAGCCAAATACACCTTATTCACCCATTTGTGTTAGCCGGATCGATAGTCTTTGTGTTAGCCGGATTGATAGCCAAATATACCATTACTTATATCATTTTATGATATCACCCACACACATCGTTAACGTTTGAGTTTATGAGACTTAGAGCAATATATAACTAACTATGATATTACTGATTTACTTTCTATTTAGCTTATGTTCGAACCGATTATAACTTTAAACACTATGGATTCACTCAACCTTTGTGTTGACTTTTTAAGCATGTTTATCTTAGGTAACTGGAAGTACGCTTTGGCACGGAGTGGCATGGACTTTCTTCTTATAAAACGAGTGTCTATTTGGTTATCATTCAAACAAATAATGTAACTTTTATAATATATTTCAGAACTTCCCGCTGGGACCTCTATATGTAACTCTGATTTAAATAAATGAATGATAACAATTTATTTAAAACGTCTCTTTTCGAGTCGTTTTCTATTATCATGACTGCGAACCTTGAAGTAACACCCCAACCTATATTTCCGCTGCGAATATCAAAAACGGGGGTGTTACAGAGTGGCTCTGATACCAATCTTTAACACCTCCAAAAATGAACAACGCAACTACTGGCTTGGGTGACCTGCCCGAAAGTCTTCACATGAGGGCCACAAAAGCAAAACCGTGAGCCTACGGGCAAAGCGGACAATATTGTGGTCTATAAGGCGGGGTGTTACATATGGTATCTTTTATAATTAAGGGGGTAGAAACTAGGGTTGTTTTGTTAGTACTCTGTGATATATATATATATATATAATATATATATATATATATACACACACACACACACACACACACATATATAATATCTCTCTCTCTCATTCTCTATACAATATTAGTATAAAATATGATTTTATATTAATATGATTTTCCGTTAAGTTAATGTTTTTTTTTATGTACTTAACATTTTACATGTTGTATTGCGGTAGGATTGAAGTTTTGTATAAGACAATCATTGCAAAATTGGGTATGACGAGAGTGGTGACAAGCTAGAGTTTTGTAATTTCTGCAAGTAATTTTAGTTACCTACCTATTGATTTCAATTAAGTTTTTCATTGTTTTTGTTTTCACTTTGGTGTGACTAATTACTATGTATATTTATTTCCAGAGGATGCGATGAGGTTTTGTGATGCGTTTGATGGGAAAAATTGGGAGTTGTTTGAGAGTGTAAAGATCCACGTACTTTATAACTAATTGATTTTTGATTTGAGTTGTTAGATTCAACAATTTGTTCAAACGGGATTAGGTATTGTTGTCGTTGTTGCATTGTTTAAATTTAGCGATTGTTCAATCCTATATGAAAAATGGTTTGTTGGTTTGTAAGTTAAAATTAAGTTTATGCACCGAACCTTTTTCTAGAAAGCACAACAATTTAAACTTAAAATCTTAAGCTAAGTAAAAAAAAACCCTAATTAGTGTACAAAATACGCATAATAAAAATTACCCGCGCATACCGGCAACGTTGTAATTCTTTTTAGGTCTAATTTCATATTTGCCCCAAAATGACATGTTTAATTAAATGATTGCCAAAAAAAAACATACTTCTACATTTTCCCAGAATATCTAAGCGACTTATGCAACTTGTACCTTTCTCCCTCAAATATAAGTACAAGTGTGTAAGAGCATCTACAATGTATCAATTCTTTAAAGACTTGATACATTTAATGCTTAACGCATTTAGTTACTAAAGCTTTTAGGAAATACTTGAAGTTCACCAAGTCTTTTTTAAAAACTTTACAAAAAGCTTTTGATGCAATGCTAAAAACCATCATAAAAAGCATTTATCTATACTACATATAATAGAGGGATGACTCTCTCTCCAAATTTTAAGACTTACAAGAAAAGAAGCATAGTGTACAACACTTTAATGCACATAATTTTCAGACGTACAAGACAAGAAGCATAATGTACACCACTTTAATACACATATTAAAAAAAATAAAACACCACATTAATGTTATTTAATGTAGTTAATTAATTAACTGATCAATAAATACAATTAATACAGCTATTAAAACACCCCTTACATAAGAAATACAAATTATCAAGCATATTGTACAACCAAATTAAACACAATTCCTGCATTAAATGTCACTAATACAAATAATAAAGCACATTATACAAATATTCAAGCCCGAATGGGCAACGGTCCAAATGGGCTTGAGCCCAAACGGGCACGGGCCAACGGGCTCGAGCCCGAACGGGCACGGGCTATACGGAATTCTTGATATTCGTAAATTTATTATATAAAAAAAACATAATAAACTAAAATACATTATTCGCCGGAAAATTTTATTTCAGGGTACCCGCCGCCGCAACGCGCGGGTACCCTGCTAGTAATAGTGAAAAGCTTTTACTCATTTGACCAATTGTAGATGCTTTAAATGGAAGTACATGTGTTTTTCTTAATAAATGATCAAAATAACCCCATTTTTATTTTCATTTCATTCTCATAACCACAATATCCCTTTCTATCTTATCTCAATTGCCCACCACACTAATCGTTCTTTGTATTTCTCTTGTCTTAGTCTCTTCAACACAAACAACTAAATCCTCTTGTTTCTGCTTAAATCCGAAACACAAACACAAAAATATCAACCCTTAAATCTTGATTTGACACACAAATATGTTCTTGTTTTTTGTGTTTGTTGTGAGGTAGTATTAAACACAAACGCCCTACTTATAACAAAATCAATCACCCAAATATATACTCCCAACACAAACACCGCTACAACTCTTATAACAAACGCAATGAAGCTTCTTTCTAGTCTTATACATTGGATCATACATGCTAACCTAAGCCCGATATCCCTAAACTAGTTTACTACACTAATACAATCTATTACAAGGGTTCGTATACGTGTTACTGACCAATACTTCAATGCTAACAAGTTATTATACATGAAGAATCATAGGATAAAGGAGATTAACTCTTACCACGTCAAAGACTCTCCGTAATTTGGAAAATTAAAAGTTGAGGGTACGTTTAGTTGGGGGAAAACGCATTTGTTTTCCACAAAATGTTTTGTGAAAAACAAGGAAAACAAAGATCGCGTTCAAATCAACATTTTCCAACAAAATGTTTTGCAAAACATAAAATCCCATATTTCCTAACTTAACAAGGAAAATTACAAAACAACTTTTAATTGTTTTCCTTGTTTTCTTTTATAACCCACAACCCTTTCTCTCCTTCTTTAAAATAGAAAATACAAACATCAGCTAAACGCGTTTTCTATTTTCAACTATTTTATGACGATAAATTTCCCTTCCAAATTTTTACAAAATTAAAAATAGAAAACAAGAGAATTTTTTCTCCAACTAAACGTACCTGAGTGTCTACAAAGAGAAAAAATTGACAAGTTTAATGTCTTTTTAGACCAGAGGGTTGCTACATTCAAAAAAAAATTTCAAAAGTTTTTTCACAAATTGATGTGACACACATTAATTGAAAGATGTGAATTTAAAACGAAAAGAAAAAAATTAACTAGAATAAATTTGATTGATTTTTATGGATATTTTTTTTAAGTTTTGTGGATGTAGTTTTTTATTTGAGACCATTAGCCCAAAAAAGAACACGACAAATAAAATAGAAACCGACTGTTTCTATTCTACCAAGTTTGTACTTACAAAATTTCTACCCACTTCTGAAACAAGACCACAAAATCAGCATGATGTCTTCCCATCTTTTTCCTATAAATATTCATCCCATCTACACCAACAACCGCATTTTGTCTCATTATGTCTCCACTTGTCACGTATCATTGCCATTTTCAGGTACTAGGAAGTTCGTCGGGAAAAACAAGTTCAAGACCACTACTATCTCTATCACAGCCATGGCTCAACCACAAAGAAGAGCAATGAAGTTTAACCAAGTTGGACATTCTGACCTTACTGTCAGTGAAATTACTTATGGCACTGTGAGTTTCTTCTTAAATTATCAAATTGTTCAATTGTTTTCTAAATTGTATGTATATGTATGTTTGTATTTGACTATTTGTTGGAATGTAATACCAAAGGTCTTGTGGTATATGTAGTGTGAGATAGTTACTTGACTTAAAAAAATAAAAGAAAAAAAATTGTGGTAGTATACTAAACAGGTATGTTTTCTGTAGGATTAATTCTGGACACTTTTTTTTGGGTGATGGTTGATGTTTGATTAACATTAAGAGGATGTTTTGTGTTGATTACATATGTATAACTGTATAAGTGCTTATGACAAAGCATTAAAATTTACAAACACCGCTTAAGCTAAAGAAATCGCCAAAGTGCCCCTAAATCCCGAGAAAGTAAGTCTTGGTTTCCGTCATTTCTGCGGATTTCCATTTGACAACATTTTCAGGGATTTGAGTATTTGACCAAAAAAGTTAGACAAAAGAATTGGAATTTTCTGTAAAAAGATTAGAACAAACATTCTTTATACATGGAATATACCCAACTATATCTCATTCCACCATAAAGGGATGCATATGTTAGACTATGCGTAGTGGCAGCGCTGTTGCCCCAATTTGCCTGAAAAGCGCCCCAATAGCGCCCCATCTTCCAAAACGCAGGGGCTTTGTTGACCATATTTTGCTCCAATGGGTGGTTCTGACAGCGCCCGCGCCCCTCTCTTCTAATTGGTTAATTCTTTGGTTGTAAATCATTACTTTGTACTGGAATCAATTCTTGCTCATTTCCGGTGGTTGTTCCGGCAGCTTTCACGGCGCCGGAGAATTGTTTTCTTGTTTGAGTGAGTTTTAAAGGATTCTGAGATATGGCTATTGTCAAAGATTTGAAATCTTTAGTGGGTTTGTAAGGATTAGGGAAATAAATGCTGAATGAAGCAGATGCCATACGTGAAATTTGGCCGGAATTTGAACGGGGATGGTGTTTTTCCGGTGGGATTTAAGGATGTGGTTGTGATTGTGTTTTATAGGATGAGTAAACTGTTTTGACTATTTGTTTGAGTTGGACGAGCTTGATGTGTTTGGAGTGTAATGTGTTTGTGATTAAAAAAAATAAAAAAAGAAAAGAAAAGGAATGCCACATGTCAAACAATGGCCCACTCACCACTACACCACTTTTTCAACAAAGCCCAACAAAGCCCCCACTGCCACATGGCGAACAACGCCCCACCCTCTCTTACGCACCACTACACATGGTCTTAGACTATGCGTAATGGGGGCGTTGTTGCCCGATTTTCCCCGAACAGCGCCCCCTCCTCCAAAACGTAGGGGCGCTGTTGGCCAATTTTTGCTACCACCGGTGGTTCTGACAGCGCCCGCGCCCCTCTCTTCTATTGGTTAATTCTTTGGTTTTTGGTATTTGGTGAAGAAGCAGCCATGGAAGAAAGGGAGAAGAAGGAGAAAGAAGTCAACAAGAGAAAATCATCATCGATCATAACTGAAAAAATTAAACAAACAATACAAGAGAAAATCATCATCGAACATAACCGAAAAAATCATAACTGAGAAAGAAGCAACCATGGAAGAAAGGGAGAAGAAGGAGAAACAAGCAGCCATGGTTTTGTTTTCTTGTTGTTGGAGAAAATTAGGTAGGAGGCTGAGCTTTGATTTGTTTGTATTGGAGAGATAGGGGTAGATAAGGCTGAGCCACATGTCAAACAACCCCCCACTCACCACTACACCACTTTTTCAACAAAGCCCCACAAAACCCCACATGCCACATGTCAAACAACCCCCACTCTCTCTTACGCACCACTACACATACTCTTAGGTGTTACTGTCTAGAAAAAAGTTTAGGGGTAAAGTGGCATATTTTGTTATCCAATGAGATTCGCTCTACATGTCATGTTGTGTGTTCCCTGCTTGCTCTTATTATTTTCTAATTGATGTAGATACTTGCAAGACTTTAATAGAAATCAAGGAAAATCGTAAACAACCTATTCATCCACTGGTTGATTTGAAATTATTATTGTCCGACAATGTGAACATGATGAGCAAAATGAATGCTGAATTGCTGATATATCTTATGTCTACTTTGATCTTATGCTTTAAAACAGTGGATTCATGCTAGTATTTAGCCTCTGTATATTGGAATATGTTCTTTTTATAAAGCAGATTAATGAAGCATCTATTGATTGCTATTTCGTGTTACATTCCAGATGACATTTGGACAACAGAATACAGAGAAGGAGGCTCATGAAATACTCTCATATGCATTCGAAAATGGCATTAATACTCTAGACACTGCAGAAGTAGTAAGTTATTATCACTCCCACTCCTGCACATTTCCTTTCTTTTGTTACTGTATGGTTATATGTATACAGTATACATTGATGAAGATCAACTATGATTTGCTTATCTGAATATTAACTACTTATTTTTTTTCATTTCTTAAAGTATCCAGTTCCAACGAAGAAAGAGACACAAGGATTGACTGATAAATATATCGGAAACTGGCTTAAATCTCAACCACGTCACCAGGTACTTGTCCTTCTTTTCTATCCTGTCACGGGCACTTTATACCATTATTACTAAACTTTGAGCTTAAATATTGATCAGATATTCAATTTGGATATTTAGGTAATCGGAAGGTATGAGTATTCCTGTATTTTTGCAACTGTACATTGATTACTAAATTTTGAGCTTAGTATGTGTATATGCATAAATGTAGCATTGTGCTTCTACTCTATTTCATCGAGTAAAGTTTTACATTTCCTTATATCTGTACACCATTTTGATCCATTAATGTGTAATTTTTACATCAATATACTGCACTTGAACAATGGATCCGTATTACAGTAACTAGCCATGTTGTTCATTTCCACTTTGGGGCATTGGTATATTGCAGATTATATTGGCTACTAAAGTGTCTGGTTATTCAGAGAGGTCAAGTTACATACGAGACAATGCAGAAGTTGTGAGGGTTGATGCTGCCAACATTAAAGAAAGTGTAGAGAAAAGCCTCAAACGTCTTAATACTGATTACATCGATTTATTACAAATCCATTGGCGAGTTCTATTTTCTCACGATAACATGGATTGTTATTTTTGAAAATTAAACATTGCAAGAAGCTTATTTCTTCTGATTCCCTCCAGGCCAGATCGCTATGTGGCTTTATTTGGTGAGTTCTTTTATGATCCTTCAAAATGGAGACAAAGTGTGCCATTTCTTGAACAGCTCAGGGCCTTAGATGAACTTATTTACGAAGGGAAGGTAATGCTTCGTTTATTTCATTTCTATTTTACTAGAACTTCATATCTGCATTATTAGTATAAAGTAACTAATTGTTTTACAAAGTTGATAAATGTTTGGACTAATAAGAGGCTATCTATGAAATCTTGATGCAACTTTTTTTGTATCCGTAGGTACGCTACATTGGTGTGTCAAATGAAACTTCATATGGAGTCATGGAATTCATTCATGCTGCAAAAAACGAAGGACTTCCAAAGATAGTCAGCATTCAAAACAGTTACAGTTTGCTAGTAAGATGCAACTTTGAAGGTAAGGTCTTTATCATTCCATCTTTTATCAATTGAAGGTTTAAACTGTATCCTTTGTGATCTTTTGATCTTATAACTTGTAATTCCATTGACTGATATCTTTGTAGAGGGTGTTTTTATTCAAACTTTAATGATAGATAGATGTTGGTGGAAATTCCAAATAAGTACTTTTGTTCTACATCGAGAATTGAATGGTACCAATTGTGTAGATAGTCATAAGTCAAACATTTAAATAAGTTTATGAGTACCCAACTTAACGGCTCCATTTACGAGTCTGTTAAAGTAGGTATGGGGTAAAATGGTAAATTTTCTATTATCGTCATTCTTCATCTTCATTTCTGATCTTGTGAAATGCATTACCCAACATTGATGTTTTTCTTTCGATTCTTGTAGTTGATCTAGTTGAAGTATGCCACCCAAATAATGGCAATATTGGTTTACTTTGTTATTCTCCACTGGCTGGTGGAACGTTAAGTGGAAAGTATTTGGATTCAGAGTCTGAAGCAGCTAAAAGGGGCCGGCTTCAGTTATTCCCAGGATACATGGAAAGATACAATAAATCCATCGCCAAGGTATTTCATCACGTTAACTTATATCATTTCACATTCTTGACTATTATTTAACAAGTTAACCCCAATTGGAATAACACTTTCTTTTCGGGAGTATAATGAAAATAGCAACATTCTTCAGTGAAACTTTTTCTTATCTTTTTCTCTTTATTTAATGTAGTTTTATAAATAGTCGCTTGTTTTTGTATAACCGCGTGTCTCATATGCCAGGAAGCAACGACACAATACATTGAGGTGGCTAAGAAACATGGACTAAGTCCGGTTGAACTAGCACTTGGGTTTGTAAGAGACCGTCCATTCATGACAAGCACAATCATCGGTGCAACATCCGTAGAACAACTAAAAGAGAACATAGATGCTTTCTTGACTACAGAAAGACCCTTATCACCCGATGTGATGGCAGATATTGAAACTATCTTCAAGAGATACACAGATCCAACAATTCTTTAGACGTACAGGTCTTTTTTGCTGTACCTTGTTTGATTAATTGGTGAGGTGTACTGTATGTTTATAATTCTTCAGCGAGAGTTGGCTGGGTTAGCCAATGTATACGTATAAAGAATGAATGTAAACCAAAAATCGGAACATAGAACCTCATTCTCAAAACTATGATTTGGCACAGGCTCATCATGTTGGTCTGGTGTTTCATGTTTGTTTGTCATGCACAGTTTATTGATCAGCAATATGATTAACAGCGGATCTAAAAATAAGCCTAACAATGATGAACAAAATAAGCATGTTTTAGGTTTTATTTAGCTCTATTTATCATCTTATCATTAAATGATTGATCCGGTTTTAGTTTTGTAACTTACACACCATTTGGTCCCAGATGTTACCTCAATGCAAAAAGACTTTTGTTTTCTTTTTATAAATCTAAGTTTACATTAATTGCATGTGATGTTTCTTTCTTCTTAGGGATATGCCCTTTACTTAACCGGATATGCTCTTCCTTATTTTGTTATTAGTGTTATGTTATACATTTTAAAATTGAATAAGAAAATGGTAAATTCTGTTGTATAACAACTTTTCATGCTGTTTAGTGTGATATTTGATCAAGAACTTAGGGATAACATGCGACTATAGTACGTGAGAGTGGACACACTTGAGTTAAGAGATTATGCAAATTCATACCTTTTGAGTATCATCCCGTAATGTAAAAATGAATTTATGTTAATTTTTTCTTTTTTATTTAACACAAAATGCATACTTTGCATAACTTTTGCCGCTTCGAGAAAAATAATATACATCTTGTGTCTAATTTTTAAATGATCTAACGGTACAAGTTAAAGGAAAACCTTAAAACATACAATATCATGTATCTTTGTGGTGTTGTATAAATTATGCTCCAAATTATAAGTATGTTTGGTTCACTTGCTTACCCTAGAACTGGTTTTAGACTAAATCACATTTACGTCAGCATCAAATCATCATTCAACGCACCACCACTATCACAATCTTTTACTTTTTATGGTTACTAATAAACAAAAAATATAAAAATACCACACTTTATACAAGCATACCACACAATATAACCCGCAAGACACTTACAAACCAAAATAATAATAATAATAAAAGTCACACACATATAAGGGTGGCGCAAGCCACCATTATATGCAAAATCTGAAGCATGGTGCGTGGTATTTGGATGGCTTTTATGAGGATAACTCATGGGAGGTGGGATAGTGGCGATCCATCACCTTCCACAAAAAGTAGCCTTAGCAAAAACAAACTAACGTATGCGTTTTTTCTCGTTGTTATTTAGAAACTTGTATAATTTTGAAACTAAAAACCTGATGAATATGATTGCCTTTAAAAACTTGAAGAGGAATAATAGTTGCCTTTAAAACTATGCGAAGCATGCTGTTTTAGAATAATTGTGATGACTTGATTTTTCATGCTTTTGAATTTAGAACTCAAAAAACATTATTTATTTATTTATTTATTTTTCTTTCGAAAGTGACATACATCGATGATTTTCAACTAAAACAACAGTTGATGCGCCATTTTCAACTAAATTTAATAGAACCTACATACAAGTTGACTTTTTATTTATTTATTATAAGTTAGACATTATTATAATTTAATATCTTTGTATTAGTTCTACATATTAAAGTTAAAAAAATGTATAGAGGTAACTTAACTACTCATAAGTCAAGTACTATTTGTTGAGGAAACAATGTTTTCAGATAAGAATAGGGTAGGAGTTAGTCGTTTTTAACGCAAAAGTATATAATTTAGTTTTAAACTGTTTGATTGGCTACCTTAAGAACCACGAAGAAATAAAGATGGTTCATTTTTAACTTTTCTAAGCTGGAATATATGTAAAGCGTACAAACTGAAAAACAAAATAAAGCCATCACTTTTACCGGCCTTACTTTATTCAATTATTGGCTAAAAAAAACTTTCATAATACACTGCTAACTAAGACTACTGTCTACTATCTTAAAAATTCAGTTTTCACCAGTTGTTTATATATCTTCCCGAGTAAATTGCAAAAATCGTCCTTGTGGTTAGGGCTGGCATAACAGGTAACACGAACCTGTTAAGACACGAACTTGTTAAGGTCAAATACAAACACGACCTGTTAACTAATCGTGTCATTTTTCTCAAACACGAACACGACACGAAAATTAACAGGTGCACCTGTTAAGACCTGTTAAGACCTTTTAGGGTTTCTAATTTTAAGTCCTAAATTCCTAATCTCCAACATCAACAGGTCACAGCCACAGGTCAACAACATCAACAATCAACAATCAAAATAAATCCACCATTTCTAAGTCCTAATCTCCAAACCCCTCAACGACAACAACAACATCAACAATCAATCCACCATTTCTAGTCCTAATCTCTCGGCATAATTCGAATCAAAATAAATTACAACCACCACAATAACGATTACAACAACATCAACAACAATCAAAATAAATTACAACAACCACAATAACGATTACAACAACAACATCAACAACAATCAAAATAAATTACAACAACCACAATAACGATAAAAACCGTGAGCTAAATTCGAATCAAAATAAAAACAACAAAACCCACAAGTATTTCAATCCTAACCCAAAGTCCCAAACCAAAGTGATAAAAAAACGTGACTCGGTGAGTCACGAGTCAACTCACACCGGTCACCAACGCGCGTGACTTAGTGCGGCTTACCTTTTCTTCTCGATCTAATAACTGAGGGTGGTTAGGTGTGGGAGTGAAGGCACGCTAATGGCGAAATGATGGTGGGATTCGTTTTGACGGCACGTGTGGTAGAGATTGTTGAAGAGGAGGTCGCGGTGAGTATTTTGGTGGTGGTGGTGTGGCGTTGTGAGTGGCAGTAATGGTGGTAGCGGCTAGGGTTTAGTGAGAGGAGGGAGTATATTATTTGTTGGGTGAAAGAGATGAAATGAGGATTAGGTGAAATGAGGATAAGAATAAGAATATAAGATGGGTGGGTACCGAGAGTGTGAGAGGAGTGAGTATATTATTTCCTGTGGGTACTTTATATATATATATATAGTGTAACTTTCAAACGAGAACCATTTTAACTGCAAGAACTGCGAGAACCCATTTGAACCGTTAGATTGTTTAATCAATGGCTATAATTAATTGTGCTATAAATGTAAATAATGAAAAGATTAGACCATTAATTAAAAAACTGCAAGGGCAATTTAGGTATTTGTATTATCCCTAAAAAAGTGCAACCTCTCTCTCTAAATCTAATTTACAACCATTCATTCATCATTTAAAAAAAACCGATCATTCATCTCTCTCTTAAAAAACCTAGCCGCCTAAACTTTCGATCTATGAACACGAAACCCAAAACTTTCGATCTATAAAACGGCTTTGTCAAGTTGGGGTGATAATAAAAACGGCTTTTTGTTAAGTTTTTTAATTCCTTATGTCTAAAGATTGAAGTTTTGTTGACGTGAAAATTGATGCAAAGATGGATATGCAATTCGAGAGACTCGATTGTCAAATGTTGTAGGTATGTTTGATTTTTTAATATTTATTTATTTATTTATTTTTATTTTTACAAAACGTTCACATGATAAATCGCCTCCCTCTTTTGCTTCTGGTATTCGTATAGATCGATCTATGGTTTTAAAGTTGCGTCGTCTCGGGACGGAGTTGTGACGGTCAACGGCGGTTGACGGTGAGGTCCGATCTTTGATGTTTAGGGGTGGCCTAACTCGTCTACTCTTCTTCACGATCTGAAATAATAGTAACATGTGAGTGTTTTTTTCTCTATTGTTTTTACCAGTTGCCATATTGGTTTCGATCTAAAAAAAAAAGATATGAAAAAGTAAAGCATTTTTTTATCTGTAATTAAATTGGTTGAGTCTTTGTAGTTGAATTAGACTCGCGACTTTTGTTTGGAATTTTTTAGAGCCTGATTGTGTAACTATAGGCAATAGAATGAACTTTGTTTTTCATATTATATGGGCAGCAGGTGGTTTGTATTGAAAATATGATCTTGGAATCTTAGTTAAGTTGTTTCATTTGTTTAGATTCATGAACACGTGGAAATAAGTTCACAACATGGCCACAACCTTAATCACTAAGGATCTTTTATAAGAGCGATGTTATTATAATATAAGATTTGTTTTGGTGATGTTATTGTTATCGTTATTGTTATTGATTAAAACATATATGTTCAAAACATACATGTTCAAAACATATATGTGAGGCTTTCTTAAAACATGTATGTTCAAAACATACATGTACGCTTAAAACATATATGTTTTATGTTTGGATTATATGTTTACGTATAAAAACATATATGTTTTGTGTTTGCCAAACAAGTATGTTTCCTAAAACATACATATACTCATGTACATGTATAATTTTTAATAATATTATGGTTGCTAATTTTTGTAATTTTCTTTGTATCAGGTGTAATTACAAGAATGGTCACGGCTACAAGTGTGCATGTATGTCCGACTTTTGAAAAAATGTTGACGGCTACTCGTGCGCATATGTTCATTTGTGTTGAATATTATTAGTTCTCACGTGTATAGATCGATTAGATTCATGTATTTATGCTTTTAGAAATTTGTATTTTAATTGTATTTCAATCGATATCGAAGTTTGTATATAACATTTATGTTCTTGGTTTGTTATAAATTTCATTATATTAAAAAGCTATATGCACTTTGAAAAGGGAAAAAAAAACATATATGCACTTTGGACTAACTGAAAACATGTATGCACCTTGACTATTTGGGGAAAAAAACATGCTTGCACCATGAGATTTTAAAATAACTAATGATTAGGTATAAAAAACATGTATGCACCATGACTATTTGAAAACATGTTACCATTAAAAAAAAAAAAAAAAAAAAAAAAAAAAAAAAACTCCGAATTTTAAGATTTAAAATATAAAAAAACAAAAATAATATGAAAATGTCTTTTACTAATATGCCCTTTTGAATTAAATAAAAATAACAAAATGATATGGAGCATTAAATGATGTACATTGTGTATTATTAGTTGTAAAAAGGTGGTTCTCGCAGTTCTTGTAGATAACATGGTTCTCGTAAGAAAGGGACCCTATATATATATATATATATATATATATATATATATATATATATATATATATATATATATATATATACCCTATATATATATATATATATATATATATATATATAGGGAAGGGTTCTTTTTAGAACCAAAAGGGTATAATGGTAAAAATTTTTGAATATTAATTTTTATTATTTAATTCAAAAGGGTATAATGGTAAAATTACATTTTTTATTTTCTTTTTGAACTTTTTTAATATAAAACGTTTTTTTAGTTCCTAGATTTTAGGTTTTTTTTTTTTTTTTTTTTTTTTTTTTTTTTTTTTTTTTTTTTTTTGTGGAAATACATTGTGTGCACATGTGTTTTGTAAAAAAGAAGTTAACCACTAACTATATTATAACAATTTTATTTTTCGTTTATACATAGGTGTTTTGTATATGCACATGTATCTTTAAGTAATATAACATAAATATAAATACAAACAACAAAACTTTAACAATAGATTTATGCAATTTCAAAATTTACAAATTGTATTACTCTAGTGATATGATATTTAGTTTTATCACAAACATCCATTTGTTTACACTTGTATCCAATTTTATTACAAATATATGAAGCGTGCACATGTGCATAATCCAATGTCTTTAACAGTTGGTTCATCTTTTTGGCGTGCACATGTATTCCTCGCCTGGTTCAAGAACCTATGAAATCTGCACATGTAATAAATGAATTATTTAATCATAAAAATTAACAAAACACATATGCACTATGTATTTCGGACTTGTGCCAAAAAACCATATGCACTCTTAACATTCAAACTCCTAACTATGTAAAAACATATATGCAATTTCAATACACTTAACATTCAAACTCCGAACTATGTAAAAACACATATGCACTCTTAACATTCAAACTCCGAACTATGTAAAAACACATATGCACTCCATTGAGTTTTGATTTATCAATTATAGTATATATTTCTCCAAAGGAAACACAAAGAAAATATGTGTAACCCGAGTCGTTTGTCCCGACGAAGATTGAATGGAATAAGTGATTCGGGATCGTGATTCGTGAAGTGAATGTGAAAAAGAGTGATTGATTTTTGGATTACACTACTAATATTAAAATAACAAACAAGATAAACTAATTAAACTAAGCTAATGGAACAATTAAACTAAGCATTTAACCTAAAAAACAAAAATTGAATTTAAAAACGGAACGCGACGTAATTTAAAAACGCGAATAAAAGTGAAATGCTAAATTCTAAGCCATAAAATTTTGAAAATAATTTTCCTATATTAAAACTGATAAAAGAAATTTTTTGGAAAAAGAAATATATTTTTTTGACTTTTTAATAATTTAATACGAATTAAAAACTGATTTAAAGAAAATAAATAATTAAAAATACTAAATGAAAAGATAAAAATCTGAAAATTTTACTGAAGTAACTTTAAGTTAATAAAAAGCTAAGAAAAATAAAAGTTTTGAAAAAGACTAAGCCAATAAGCTGGTATAAGCCAAAACAACTTAAAATAGGCTAAAATGAAATTAAGGCTAAGTTAACTAATTAATTGTGCACTACTTAACATAAACATAGCATTAGCATACTGGTAAGTGTTGGTGTTGAGGCTAGTGACCCAGGTTCGAATCTCAGAAGCCACTTTGTTGCTATTTAATTTTTTATTTTTTTTTTGGTTTTTCTTTTTAAATCTTATCAAACAAGTGATCATAAGCAGATTTTACAACTAAAGAACTTTTTAAAACTAACACAAAAACTTACTCAAAAACAACTTATTCATTTTTATCAGTAGGCAACAAAGTGAGCAAAAGAACAAGGGCTGCTGATCTAGGCTACCAGTGTGCAGGGCAGAGCAGGCAGATGGCCTGTTTTGAGGGCACAAATAAACTAGAAAATAAGCTCTAAACTCAAAATTAAGCTAAAACAGATTTAAATTACCAAGAGAACTACTTAAAAAAAACAAAAATCAACATCCAAATCCTACTTAAACTACACTAAAGCAGAGATCTAAGAGGGGCTTAAGAGGCAAAAAGAAAAATGTTGCAGTTAACTTAAAGCTTACACTAGTAGATTTTAAGCTTATACTAAGCTTAAAATCACAAAATACTTACCACTATACTACAACGTAATCTCCACAGTAAATAAAAGCACAAAAATACTATATCTATAATTAACATAATCACCACATAAGCAATAAAAGCAGAATAAAAAGCAGAGAGCAGTAAATAAACTAAAAAAATAAACAAACACTGATCAAACAAACAATAACTGATCAAACATCAAATGAAGCAGACAAGCAAAATAAAAAAATCATAAGCAGATAAAATAAGCTATACTAATTAGACTTTCAAAAAAGAAAAAACTGATATTAAAATTAAAATAAGAGTAGATTACAACTGAAATAAAATTACAATACCTTAATAAAAAAATGCTAAAATAAACCTTAATACTACTGAAACAATTAAAGTGGTCAAAACTTTTCTAAAACATGAAAAGTGGGACAAAAGAAAAAAAATCTGCTACTATCCGCCTATATTTATACTACTAAAAATACAAAAACCCTAGAATCTGAGTGTGTTTGTTGTGTGAGTGTGTTCCTCTCTGTGCTTCTTTGCTCCATTCGTGACCCTTGGATTAAAACTTGCCCTCCACAACATTTCTTGATAGCCGTTGGATGATACTCTTGCCACGGATTGATGAGGTGGAGTGGAGGGGACCAAGACACACCCATGTGACTCACTTGTCTGGTAGTGGAGGTGGTGAGAGTGATGGGTGGTTAGCAGGAGGTTAAGGCGGGGAGAGGTGGTTAGTGGTGATTTTAGGGATTTTGACTAAAGTGAATTGGGGATTTGACCGATTGTATTGGGGATTTGACTATCTTTATTGACCCCGTATTAGTTTAAAGTTGGGATTGGGTCGGGTTTTGGTGTGATTGGGCTGGGTTTTGGGCTGTTGTGGATTGGGTTTATAGTTTTGTGATGGGCTGTGGAGGGTTAAATGTGGGTTGGGGTTTAGTTTAAGGTGTAGTGGGCTTTGGTGATGGGATCCGGTTGTAGTAGTATTAGTTTAGGATAAAAGGGAATTAAACCAAGGACCAAAGTTGTATATTTAGAAATTGTAGGGACTAAACTGCCATTAATGCAAAGTTCTTCTAGGGACCATTTTTGCCAAGTAAGAATAATCCAAGGGCCATTTTGTGATTTTTGAGCTCGAATAAAAATCCATATGAAAAACGTCTTTCCCGGCATTGGCTTTCGGCTCTTTAAATACTCTTTCCCAATCTCGTGCTCGGTTTTTGTTGTTTTTTTCTTCGTTTTTGTCCTTTTTTCGGGATATCCGTACCTGCATAATAACAAACACAAAAACACAAATATCTTTGGCATTTTGGTCAGTTTTTGGTCGTTTTTGTCTTAATTTGGTCAAGAAAATGTATGTGTTTTAGCACATACCAAGTTTAAACTTCAAAAACTGTAAAAACACATATGCACTCTTAACATTCAAACTCCGAACTATATAAAAACACGTATGCACTACATTAATTGGTATTATAATTGGTTGTGGACCGGTATATATTGCAAGTTTGTGTGCTGGTATTTTCCATTCGACTGTTGGAATAAATCATTACCTCTTCTGTTGTCTGCAAACACCATTTTTCCAACGTGTCCAAACCATCTCTGAAATATATTGCATTGATGTAGGTACAATACTCCGGGTATAAAAGAACTCTGCAGATTTAAGACATGCAAATTAATACATGAAACCAGAAATTTGATAGTAAAAAAACAAAGTTGAGTAAACAATCACCTGCTAAAAAGATGGGCATTGATAAGTGAGAAAAGTTGACCAAATATCTCCTGAACAATTACGGGAGGTACCTGAAATGTAAATATATGAGAAGTGTTTCTTCTAATACTACCAAGTGGATCTCGACCCCATGCCACCAGTAGGATCTCGACCCCACAACCAATTATAATACCAATTAATCCAAATCGACAAAACATAATAAACAATCACATATCTGCTACTGACACACTTTGACCAAATTGATATCTTTTAATACAAAAATAAAAGATCGATATCTTTTAATACAAAAAAATTAACGATTACCTTAGACTTTATCAGATCTGCTTCTGTCGATAGTACCTTACACCAAAATTTCAATCGAATTATTTACCAGATCTGCTCTTGTCTTTCAACGAATCTGCTCCAAAACTGCTACTCTTCTTCAGATCTGCTTCTCTTCAAAATGATGGTCGGTAGCAAAGTTTTGGTGGGGGCTTGGCGATTATGGGCGGTGGTGGTGTAAAGTGATGGTTTAGACGTGCGTGAACCACGGATCGCGGACAAGGAGGGTGAAATAAGGGTGGGTTTGTTGTTGTTTGGTGGTGGAAGGCGGCGGTGGGTTCTTGTTTGGCCGACGGCGGCTGCCAAAGAGAAGGGAGGGAGAAGTTTTTATAGGGTTTGCAGTAAAACAAATGAAGAGAGAGAGATGATGGGAAATTAAATCTTAAATGGTTTTGAAATGAATAAAAAATACCAATAATACCCCTAAATCCTTTATAAAACATTCCTTAATTTTTTATTTAATTACAATCATGCCACCATCATTTATAACCATTGATTAAATAATAGATGGCCAGGATCGGTTCTCGCAGTTCTATACCTTTTTTTGGTTCTGAAAATAACCCTACACTATATATATATATATATATATATATATATATATATATATATATATATATATATATATATATATATATATATATATATATATATATATATATATATATATATATATATATATATATATATATTAATCTTAACAGGTCATTAACAGGTCTGACCTGTTAAGACACGAATATTAACAGGTCTTAACAGGTCTGACTTGTTAAGACACGAAACCTGTTAAGGTTAAGACACGAACCTGTTAAGAACAGGTCGTGTCGTGTCGTGTTAACAGGTTTCGTGTCAAAATTGCCGGCCCTACTTGTGGTTTGGCCAAATTGCACGTTTGGTCCCTGTAATTCATTAAGTGCAAAAATGGTCCGAATTTGGGACTGTTTCATTCACTTTTGGTCCCCCATGTTAACCGGCGTTAAGTGAATTCCGTTAGAATTTACACGTTAGCCCTTAAGGCTAACAATCGTTGCAGTGCCTGTCCTTTAAACTAACGACCAAACCACAAGGACTATTTTTACAATTTACTCTTTTTTTTCGATTTTTTTTTTTTTTTTGAAATTTTATATAAAATTTTTTATATAAAAAATATATACGAAAAAAGTTTTTATATAAAAACTTTTTTATATAAAAACATTTTTATATTAAAAAAAATTAATCGAATTAAATAAACCGAATAATCCGATAACCGAATCAATGAACAATTGATCACCAATACTTTTGTTGAAGAGTTAACTTTATAAAGAACCTAAACAATAGAAAAGCAGAGAAAGCCCACACAGAAAAAGCAAGTGCGGCAAGCCAAGTGTATGATCCATAACCCAGCCTGACGTGGCCCATATCACAAACAGATAAAATAAACACAGATTACGTAGCATTATCTTATCCTAAAAACGCTGTCGTATTATTCCAATCCCAAAACGCCACCGTTTCATACACATAATCATCTCGTGAATCTCAACACCATATCATCTCCAAAAATATCAGTTTCTTTCTCATCACTCCACACACATTTTCCTCTTCTATAAATTCTCATCATAGTTTTCATCGCTTTTTATATATTTTATTTTTTATAAAAGATCTTAGATCTATTAACTCAAATGGCTAAAGATCCAGTTCGCGTCCTTGTTACCGGTGCTGCAGGTATAAAAAAAAATAAAACTTATTTTATAAAGAAGTGTTTGGTTATTACTTATTATCGATTTGATTTAATTTATGTGATCTGAGATCTTATATGCTTGTAGTTAGCGCGTGATAGACACGTGACTGTGTGTGATCTGATCTTATAGTATATAGCTAAATTGTTACTGATCGAGTGTTGTTGTATAGTCACGCGCTATGCACGTGACTGTGAGTGATCTGATTTGAGCTATGAGTTTTGTTGGTTCTGTTGTTATTGTATGCTTGTAAGGGGTGTTTGTTTCGGCTTATATAGTCGGCTTATAGCTTATTTGGTTTTGGGCTTATATTTTATACGCTCACTTTTTGTGGCTTATATAAGCTTTATACGGTATAATAAACTTATATAAGCTGAAAAGTTTCAAAATAAGCCCAAAACCAGATAGCTATATAAGCCCAAACAAACACCCCCTTAGTATATCTTATTTGTTGTGGATTCATGTGTGATCTGGTTTGACATTTAGCTATGTTACTATTCATTGAATAAAAAGTTTATCCCAACTGATTAGTAGCACGTGACTGTGTGTGATCTCTCATCTGATTTTACGTTGACTTGTTTGAGATGATTAATTAATTATATGTTGGTTGTTTGTACATAGTGAAGGTGTATGTATGTCTGCGATCCAATTTTATTTGACATAGATCTGTTGTTGAATGAGTTTATCTTATTGATTTAGTGTTGTAGTAGGAAGATAATAAAAAGTAGTTGTTTGACTTCAACTAAAAATTTATGAGTTTCAATCATGGAGTAGATGTTTTAGACTTTGAAAGGATACACAAATCTGATATGTACTTAATATGTTCTTCAAGTTTAGTGTATATGTTGCATGACATTTGGATTAGTTTAGAGATTGTGTAATCAGTTGATGTTTTTGAAGTTGTTAAGTTTGATTGAGTTTAGTTAGATAAGATCCGGTTGGTTTTTGGATATTAGTATGTGCATCATGAGAAGGTTGTAACTATATTTGCGTATTTGAGATTCTTCCACTGATTAATCAGTCTAGCTAGCTAGCGTTACATTTTGGGAGTATCTTTTGGGAGAAGTATCTTGATATGTGGTCGTTACTAGGCGCTTTTTAAGATTTTTTTTAGCAGTGTTCTGATTGGGCTTTGTTTTCTTCACAGGACAAATCGGGTATGCTCTTGTTCCCATGATTGCTAGAGGAATCATGTTGGGCCCAGATCAGCCAGTGATCTTGCACATGCTCGATATCGCACCAGCTGCTGAGGCTTTGAACGGAGTTAAGATGGAGTTGGTTGATGCCGCTTTTCCTCTCCTTAAAGGTCTTCATTTAGTTTCCTTTTGTGTTTATTTTTGTTTTGTTCATGGTTTTATATTGTTTTTAGTAGCCTTTCATGCTTGTTAAGGTGAGTCGTCTTTCTAAGTATACTTCAATGCTTGTAACAGGAGTTGTTGCCACCACCGATGCTGTTGAGGCATGCACTGGTGTGAATGTAGCAGTCATGGTTGGTGGGTTTCCCAGGAAGGAAGGGATGGAAAGGAAAGACGTGATGTCAAAGAACGTCTCTATCTACAAGTCCCAAGCTTCTGCTCTTGAGAAGTATGCCGCACCAAACTGCAAGGTAATTATTATTTTTGTAATATCATTTGACAATATTCACTTGTCTTATGTGCGGGAAGGAGGTTCCAGGGATTTGTGTAACTATAGTACTTTTCCTCTGTGTATCTTGATGCATATATATAAATTAAAGATAACATTGGATCTTTTCGTTTTGGGAATAATAGTGACTTCCTTGTTTTGCCATTAATCATGTTTTATACCTTTGGTGACTAAAGGATATGTTTAAAGATTAGGAGTTGCTTTGGACGGGTATAATTTCATGTATGATTTCTGCTGTTTTATGGTGATTTTAATACTTCACAATACGCATTGAACTTACCGGAGTCAACTTAGACTTGAATTAGTTTGATTTCATACATAGTAAATATTTAAAGTATCTTTTGACATAAAGGGATTGAAAAAATTGGTTTTACTACTACTGGTTGGCTGTTGCTATAAACATGTCTCTTAAAGTTGCCATTGTCTATGTTAGTGAAGTACGCCTGTATTCTGTTGCTTCATAGAAGAATGATATTCCATCAGGCTTATGATATGCTGGACTGACACATAGTACTTACATTCTGTTGGTTCCACTTATGTGTTGTGAAAAAAGTACAAGAAGGATAATGGGATGTTAATTTTGATTATCATATAATGCTTGCTTGAATTGTGCCCTTTCTGTTTTGTTATAAGATAGAAGTCTGATGTATTTTCGTTCATTGCTACCTGCAGGTCTTGGTTGTTGCCAACCCAGCAAATACCAACGCTTTGATCTTAAAGGAATTCGCCCCATCCATTCCTCAGAAGAACATTACTTGTTTGACAAGGCTAGACCACAACAGGGCTTTGGGACAAATCTCAGAGAAGCTCAATGTTCAAGTATCAGATGTCAAGAATGTTATTATCTGGGGTAACCACTCATCAACTCAGTACCCTGATGTCACACATGCAACCGTCGGAGACAAGCCTGTCCCAGAGCTTATTAAGGACGATGAATGGTATGAAATCTCCCCGCCTATAAGGGAACTATTGTTTTCTTCTTGATTGTTCATGTACTAAATGATGACATATGCCATAACTGTTATTTTAGGTTGAAATCTGGATTCATCAGCACTGTGCAACAACGTGGTGCTGCTATCATCAAGGCTAGGAAGCTCTCTAGTGCACTCTCTGCTGCAAGTTCTGCTTGTGACCATATTCGCGATTGGGTTTGTGGAACCCCAGAGGTTAGTGTCTACTCGGATGTCATGCATTTTCTTTTCTCAAATTTCACTTCATATCTGTTCTAATATTGTCTTACCTTTTTTTATTGTAACGCAAACATCAGGGAACTTGGGTTTCAATGGGTGTGTACTCTGATGGTTCATACAATGTTCCAGCTGGGCTTATCTACTCCTTCCCAGTCACTTGCCGCAATGGAGAATGGTCAATTGTTCAAGGTGAGAACTTCTTCATACTCTCAGCTGGATAATACTTTGCTTAAACATGCCTTTTAACAAAAAAACATGCTTGCTTCATTGTGTATCTTTTTGCATTGTTTTATAGTGCTAAGTAACTATTATGGGAGATGTCTTTTCAACTTAATAGAGGGGGTAAAATGAACGAGGATCCTCTCAAGTTGAGGATAACTTGATTGATCAAGTTACCATTATCAACCATTGGATCAAATCCAATGGCTCAAATCATCTTCTATTCTTTTGATTTGAGCCATTGGATTTGATCCAATGGTTGATATTTGTCTAACTTGATCAATCAAGTTAATCCTCAACTTGAGAGGATCTTTTCCCGCAATTATACTACTAAAATGAAAATTATGTATTTTGGGATGTTTTGTTTCATAGAAATCCCCAATAATCTATAGATTTTGCCCGAAATTAAAAAGTTATTATTATTATTTTTTTTCCTTATTTCCGTTTGAAAGTTTTGTTAAAGAAGCAATTTGATAAATGAATATTTGATACGGTACTTTTTAATTTTTATGTGCCAATTGTATGCTAGGTCTATAACTTGTAGAATGGTATATTTCAGGTCTTTCCATTGATGAGTTCTCAAGGAAGAAGCTTGACTTGACAGCTGAAGAGCTAACCGAGGAGAAGGCTCTTGCATACTCTTGCCTTTCGTAAATCATTTCTTATCTCTCTTCTGAAGTCATGTGCTATAAACGCTCATACTATTTGTGCGAATTTCCGAGCAGCTACTGTTCTCCCCCCATAATAACACCATTATTAATTTCTTTTGAAAATTAATGATGGTGAGCTGTTTGTGATGTAGTAAATTTGACTCTTGTAGCAGAGAGGGCTTTTGAGTTTTTGAACACTTATTGAGTTACTGTGATAGGCAGAGTTGCCGTTTCCACCATACCAAATGAGATTTTCCAGTTTGATGTGGTAAACGTGGTATATCTTTTCTACCATACCAGCTTGTCCTTGTTTTGTGAAGGTTGTGATGCTTTTCATTTGACCTTTTTAGCTCTGTACAAAAGTGTGCTAAACGCTTTTGTGAATTTGGCATAAATTCTTGCTCAAATAACGTTTTCGTTGGACAATGTCTAACGACGACCTTGTTGTTTGGTTTGGTTCAGGGGCGGATCTATTTGAGGGCGGGGGCCAGGGCCCCCCTGGTTTTTCGCTCCGTAGTGTTAATTTATCCGTATTTCGTCCGAAAAAAATTATATTTACTAAGTCGGCCCTCCCGAATTAGAAGACCGTAATATAATGATAGGACAAAAAAATTTCCGGCCTCCGCCACTGGTTTGGTTGGCCTTTAACTTGTTTGTGAATTGGGGTTGGTCCAACTTTCTTTTATAAAGAGCAATGTTGTTAATAAATACCTAAACGCAACAAGGTGAGGGAGCAAAAGCAATACAAACAAAAATGTTGTTAGGCCACTACCACGGTCCACGCCTAGAAACCCAAACGCTGTTGAAAGATGTAGCAAAACCTAATTCTATAGATAGATGATTACGCCTAGAAACCCAAACACTGTTGAAAGATGTAGCAAAACCTAATTCTATATATAGATAATTGGAAATTGATACTTACACCACAATAATTAATGCACACACTATAATATTACATCACTAATGCATATATTGTTAAAACATCATATGTGTATAATTATGGCGTCAGCATCAATTTATGTGGTGAGTATCACTCCCGTATTGAAAATTCCTGGACATGATTTTGAATCCAATTTGCCTAGCAAATTTACAGTTGGAACTTTGATTTAAGATCGCAGGTGAGAGAAACCAGGGGGAATTGCACATGTTAACTTGGTCCTTTGTAGCCAAATAAAGCACATAGTAAATTACACTGTCCTTGTGGTTTTCGTTGACTGCAGCCTATCATCCATTGAGCAGTTTGATTACTATTAATTGCATTGTAGATCTCATCACTCAACACAAATAGTAAGAGATTCTTTATACGAATATCAGCCTCATACTGATCCAGTTCATTTGACTCCAAATCTTCTTCTTCTTGAAGCCTTGTCTGACCAGGGTTGGCAAGATCATCAATTTCTCGCATGACATACAGTCCTTGCTTGATAGATTTGAGTAACAACTTACGTTCTTTGAAACCTATGATATGATTCATAAAACGTGAAGACCATTGAGCATAATTTCTCCGATACAACATAAGAGGCCTCGCATCACTTCCTAAAGCCAATGTCTTGTAGTTGACATTATGAATTATGGATCTTTGATATGATGTATGATTAAATGAAAAATTGCAATCAATGATGAGTTGGTCTAGTGGTTGGGACTTCCCTTGGTAACCTTTAGGTCTCAAGTTCAAATCCCACTTAAGCCAACTTTGAGATATTAGGAAGTCCCTCTATGAGGGCTTGGCTTGGGTTTACCCAGGTTCAAGTCTGAGGGGGCAGGGTTTACCCCTGTTAATCGTCGTGCCTTCGGGCGGATTAGTAGGGGGTTTTCCCCCATCGGGTATTTGAATAGGCATTCCTACTTCGAGGGAGCTCTCTAGCGCGGGCCCGGTTAAGACAACGTAAGCTAGACCTCCCGCTGTCGAATCGCGACACGAAGTTTCAAGCGAAATTCACCTTTAAAAAAAAAATGAAAAATTGCAGTGTTTTAATTATCTCATTATGAATCTCGTGAAATAGTGATATCGTGAAATGATTAATCTCATGAATAATGTAAGTAATGGATCTCGAAACAAAACATTCACACTAACAAAGTCGTGATTAAAATAAGCAACTATGAATCTCGTGAAACCCGACTTCGTGACGAATCCCATAACTAGAATGAGTAAACAATCTCGTAATCAGCCCTTGTTATATGAATAAGAACAACCTCATGATGTTTGTAATAAATGAAATCTCATAACACAACCTCGTAACACTTAAACAATAACCAATCCCGTTACTAAGAGTACAATAAATTCAATCTTGTAATCACCAATCCCGTGAATGAAAGTGAAATATTAATAGGCACCGACTATTCCCACCCCCCCCCCCCCCCCTCCCCCCCAAAAAAAACACAAAGGGGACCCCCCATACTTTTTTTTTTTTTTTTTTTTTTTTTTTTTTTTTTTTTTTTTTTTTTTTTAATTTTGTTTATATCAAAAAACTATAAACCTGAAAGTGCGGAACAGAAAATATAAAGTTTAATAAGTCAAACGCTTAAAACTGTCAGAAATACGGAACAGAAACTGACAAAAACTGTGTTATACTAGAAATAAATGAGAGAAAAAAGGAATCTAGTACAAAACCCCATCATAGGGGGGGGTTTGTATAGTGTCCCCCATATTAATATTGTGAAAGTGAACAAAACTATGAATCTCGTAATAAATGAAGATTACCAACCTCGTAACGTTTCACAATAGTAATGACGTTGTAACTAGTAAAAGAAACAATCTCATAACTCCTATCTTATTATCCTACCCCATTACTTAACTATAATAACATCCCGATCCTGATCTTAGGATCTTACAATTTTATGATACTACAAAGCAAAAACGATCTGGATCTTATGTAGGATCTCATCACACTTAGGATCTTATAAGATCCCGATCTTGACCATAGGATCTTAAGATCTAATCCGATCCGATCTTACTTTTCTCGAATCGCAAACTAAAAAACTAAAAAGTTATGGATCATATTTCATAGAATTTAAAAAATAACATGTTAATCTTCTTAAACATTCTATATTCATAATTTAAAACAACATTTACATGAAACATTCATATAATTTTGTGTTAATAATATATAATAGAGTAAACTACACCATTCGTCCTTGTGGTATGCGTTGACCGACACATTTCGTCCTTTGACCAAAAAAATTGCACCGTCTGTCCTTAATTGCGAAACGTTATGCACCGTTGGTCCTTCACTCTAACTGGGTTCATTAACGAGCGTTATCTGAGGTCCAATGGAGGGTATTTTGGACTTTTCACCCACACACTTTTCCCTCCAACACTACTTTTCCCCTACACAATTTTTTCCCGCTTCTTTATTTTGTCATTATCCTCTTAGTATAAATAATAATCCAACCCCACCTAACCTTTTCTATTCTTTCTTTCTTTCTTTCATTAAACTCTCAAATCACTGGTAAAGTAAAGATTCAAAATGGTTAATTGTCATTGTGGAAAACGTGCAGTGGTGAAAACATCATGGACTAACATCAACCCAGGAAGAAGGTTTTATGGTTGCCCTCAAATGGTACGGAAGTGTTTTTTGTAATTTTGTTTTTGAAAATGGTTTTGATCTCTCTTATGATGTTATTAACAAGTGTTGTTTAAACTTGTTAGCAGCCATCAGATTGTCCTTTCGTTGATTGGGTGGATCCCCCCATGTGTCCTCGATCTGTTAACATCATACCCGGACTATTGAGATCACTGAACACCCATCGAGGACAAATCCAAGTGTTGGAGCAAGAAAGATCAAGAATGAAGAAATATCTGATTGTGTCATGGGTTTTGCTTTTTGTGACTGTAATGTACAACATTAGTTAGATGGTTAGGTCAGTATGTTTGGGGTTTAATGTAAAAAAGAAGTTTGAAGTTGTATTTTGGGTTTTTGATTAATGAAAAAAAAAAAGCAGTTTCTACTTGAAGTAAACTAGTAGCATTTAAATTTCATACATTAGAAAGTTGTTACAAAAGTCATAGATGCATATTACAAGTACCATGAAAACCTAGCACAAAAGCTTATGTCTCTTTTGTTTCCATTTCCCAAAAGCTACCACATCTTCTTCTTCCCTTTCCCAGTTGTAGCTGGCATACTTTTTTTGCCTCTTCCTTTTATTCCATCCCAAGTGGGCTGATTGCATAGCCCTAGCACCTGAACCCTCTTACCTGGTATAGAAGTAGATTGTGTTTCAACATGACGGCTGACCAACATTGTAGACTTTGTAGGAGGTTTGGAAACAGCTTGTTCATCCTCTGATGTTGAGTGATAACTGGAAATCCAACTTGGTAAAGAGCTGAGTTCAGAGGAATCAGAGATGGTCTTTTTGTTAACTGATGTAGAGTAATTATATGGTAGGTTCCATGGTTGTGGAGACCTTAGATCCCCAGATGAAGTAGAATCTGATGAAATTTCAATTGGGGATGGATTTGAAGTCATGGTTGACTTGTTTGGTAAAGTTTTGGGTGAGTACAGGTTTTTTTTTTTGGGTGAATACAGGTTGTAAAGTGCAATTTAAAGACCATTCCAGCACAAAAGTCAAGGATAGTCTTAATGCCATTCAATGATGGTTTGGTAATGTGCAGGATGTGGAGTAAATGTGAAGCATTAAACAAAGAAAACCAACTACCATCTGTTTTGACCATTATAGTCAAAAGTCAAGCATTAAACAACTTAATTGATACTAAACATAACTGTTTTGACCCATAGTAAACATAACAGACCTAAGAACCAACTGTTTTGACCCAAATTCCCACTTACTAAACTGCAAATACCATTAACTAGTCATAATCCAAATACAACCCATGATCATGGATACAAAATACCATTAACTAGTCATAATCCAAAATCACCTAATTGTCATGTGCAAATACCAACCATGATCATGGATACAAAATACAAATAACTAGTCATAATCCAAACACATTAACCATAAACATCAAACATAAACTAGTATCAACCAAGAACAACAACTTTCTTCCTTGGTGGACCTTTCTTCTTCTTTCCATCATCAACTGCAACTCCCTTACCTTTATCAGCATCAGTTGGTCTTCTTGCAGAGTTATCAGCTTCACCAGCAGAACTTCTTTCTTTCCTCTTCTTACCAACTCCCTTTGACTGTGATTTTCTTGGTCCAGTGCAACTCCTTGAGTTGTGACCTCTGGTTCCACATTTGTCACATGTGACAGTCTTGAGTCTCCTTGTCAGCTTGCCATTCTTGGACATATGCACCACATCAACCTCTGCCCTATACTTCCTTCTTTCCTTTCTTGGTCTTCCAATTTGTGGTTGATGAGTTGGTGGTAGCAGAGTAGTTGGTACATTACACTTAGGCCAATGAAGTGGACCTCTGATAGGTTTTATGTGGTTTGAGTAAGCTTTCTTCCATGTTTCCAACCTATAAAATGGAAATGCATTAATAATGTGAATGTTGGTTAAGTATGTCTGCATTATGAAGGTATAATTACCTGTAACATGGATGTACCCATTCCTCTGGTAATCCTGCTGATTGTTGGTTAAGTGTCATATTCCAGTTTGTTGCTATAGCATGTTTACAGGGGATCCCTGTTAACTCCCACTTTCTACAGGTACATGTCCTCTGCTGCACATTCACCACACACTGATCATTCCATGGACCACTTACCTCATAATAAATACCTCCACCCCAAGTAACTGTATACTTAGTTGCTTCATCACAGTTCAACTTCAAAAGCTTTGTAGCAGTTGGAGTCAGTGGACCATCACATCTTTCAATCAACTTATTCACATTCACTATCCTTTTCATGAGATAAGCCCTTGCAAATTCAAGTGTTGAAATGATAGCCTTATCTCTACCACCAACAAGCTTTCCATTAAAAACTTCACACATATTGTTCACCAATACATCTGTCTTAGCTCTCCCTATTTAGAATTAAAATATAAGTTAAAGACTATATATGTAATTGGTCTTCTTGTACAAAGACTGTATATGTAAATTTGTACCTGAGAAATGGCTTCTTGCCCAGTGCTGAGGTGGAATCTTCAACAACCATTCATAAGCAGGCTCGCTAAATGCTTTAAACTCTTCCATTGCAAGCTGGAACTCTGGGACTGTTGTTGTTGTGGCACATTTCCATAGTAACTCTTTATAAGCTGCACCACTCCATTGCAGCTTCATATTTTCATGAATATGTTTCACACAAAATCTGTGCTCAGCACAGGGAAACAACTTTACAAGGGCTGGAATAAGACCCTACAACAGTTAAACAAACATATGTTACAAACAGCTAGAATAAGCAAATAAAAAATCATAAAAGCTAAAAGAGAATCATACCTTCTGCCTGTCACTTATAAATGTGAAATTTTAATTTCTATAAAGATCCAAATCATCTCCCAGTTGTGTTAGAAACCATATCCAAGAATCTGTGTTTTTAGTCTCCACAATCCCATATGCCAAAGGGTAGATCCCATTATTTGAGTCAACACTTACAGCAGTAAGTAGTTGACCAGGGAATGGACCCTTCATGAATGTGCCATCCAGTCCAAGTATTTCTCTCATTCCAGCCTTGAATCCTTCTTTTAATGGACCTAAGCAGACATATATTCTTTTAAAGACCCTTGTTGGAACTGTATGATCTGCTTCTGATTGAACATGGATTTTGACAGTTGTGTTTGGATTGGCTTCTTGCAACTCTAATGCATAACTTCTGAGCATCTTATATTGATGAGTATAGTCACCTCTAACTTTTTTTTCAGCCTCTGCTTTTGCTCTAAATGCTTTACTTTCTGAAACAGCTAATTCATGCTTCCTCTGTAATTGCTCTTGCACAGCTCTAACTGGTATTTGAGGGTTTGATTGGAGTTGTTCAACAAGTTCTTTAGCAAACCATTTTGATGTAGCATACAAGTTATTTATGGATTGCAAGCATTTGTGAACAGATCTATGAGTTTTAACCTCCCATGTGTCTAGGTTTTTGAGTTTGGATACTAACAACACCCATGGACATTTATTGTCATTATCTGCCTTTTTACTTTTAGGTTTTCCCCCATTTACTATTCTCTCTCTGGTATGATTCTTTTTTGATGGACTATGGTATTCAACCCCAGCAGCTTCACATACCTTACCCTTGGTCCACTTGACTTTTGACCCACTTGCATCAGGCCCATTAACAGGCCCATTACCTTCACAAGTGGGTAAAGTTGGTATAATACCCCTGCACACAACTCTGACTCTTTCCTTGTCATTTTTTTCCATCCTAAGTTCCCTCCTTGTTTCAATTGAATGCTCCCTAACTCTTTCCTTTACTATTTCCCTATTTCCAAATTTTTGACCCACATAAAAGTATGTCTTGTACACTTGGGTAGAACCATGTGCCTGTTTCCTAATTTGTTTCAATTTTCTTTTTCTCAACCTATAAAGTTCATTTTCCTCCTCTGAAGCACTCTCAAAGTAGTCATTATCCATAACTTCTATATCTTCTTGTTCTTCTTCATTATCAGATATTTCATCTCTGTTCTTACAACCCATGAACTCAACAGTTTCATCAATGTTGTAATGGAAGTCTTCCATGTCAACATCAACCTCTGACACATAGTTTTCTTCATCCATAATATAATCACTATCCTGACTATCATCATCACTAGAATCAGTATGCTCACTAGAATCAGTATGCTCACTCTGTTCCTCACTCTGTTCCTCATTATCCTCACTCTGTACCTCATTATCCACATTATCCACATTATCAACCTTATCAACATTTTCAGGTCCATGTTTTGGTACTATATCATCTAAATCAGCAAAGGGATCAAAGTTTGGGTCTTGTGAATCTACACAAGGGTCATAGGAAGAGTAAAACTCATTCACAAAAGCACTATCTCCCTGACTAGGTACATCCTTAGCAGCACCGCTACCTTGACCTTCATCTAACATTATAACATATGGTTGTGGTTCTACATCTTTCTTAGCAAGTGGTGTTATACCTGCTTTGGACTGTCTTGGTTCATCTAACTCTTCTATCAATACCCTTTTGTTTTTTAGTGGTGAGGTGAAATAAAGGTCAGGATTGGTTTTTTCATGCTCAACATATATATCAATGAATTTATGACCATCTTCAACATATTTTGACAAGAAAAGAACATCTTGGTCACTGCCCAAAGGTTGTAGGCCACTATCTAAATCACCATCAGGTTTCATAAAATGGTAAAACATTATTTTATGCCCATCATTGCCTAACTCTTCTACAATAGCATCTAGCTCATGCAACGAAAACTCATCAGAGTCTAACTCATCCACAATCTTTGAATAACCATTTATGTACCTCCTTCCAGGTGATTGAGTGAAAGAACCACCATAATGTACCCTTATTGAAAACGCAGTACGCATGCCAGCTAAAAAAAGAAAAAACAAAATAGGGTTAGTGTTAATTAGGGTTAATCAATTATGGATGAAATAGATCATTAGCAGAAAATTGAAAAAACACTTACCATAAGCTGCATTTGGATCGAAGTCAACATCTGGTTTTCGTATTACATACGCCAACTGTAGCACCATTTCATGTAACTTTTCTTGTTAATCAGTTTTTACGATTTGATGATTTGAAGAAGATAAACAGTAAAGATGGTTTAAAGATATACTGTGAGTGTGTGTGTTTAGGTGTATGGGGGATGGTGAATGAAATGACGTGGGTAGCTAAAGGATTTAATTGATGGTGTGGGTGGGAAAAGTCCAAAATACCCTCCATTGGACCTCAGATAACGCTCGTTAATGAACCCAGTTAGAGTGAAGGACCAACGGTGCATAACGTTTCCCAATTAAGGACGGACGGTGCAATTTTTTTGGTCAAAGGACGAAATGTGTCGGTCAACGCATACCACAAGGACGAATGGTGTAGTTTACTCTATATAATAATTTGTAGATTTGAATAATATTACAAAAACTATTAAAAAAATGACATTATAGTAGGATCTTAGGATCCCGATCTGATCTTACGATTCCAATCTTGCAAAAACAAAAACGATCCTAAGTAGGATCCCGATCTTGAAAACCTTGATAATAACGATTGGAAATATATGAACATAGCGATCTCGTACCAAGGTAATGAAGTAAGTAATCTCGTGACCTATTGATCTCGTAACTAGAAAGCTTTTACCCAATCCTGTAGCAAAGCAATCTCGTAGGAGAAACCCTAGTTTTAGGACTGATCTCGAGTAAAACCCTAACCAAAAGTGACGAGGTCTTCAACAAAATTGTAACGAGATCTTCAAATAAACTCACGGGATCCAATATCAACTTTCGAAAAACAAATTTAAAACTAGAAATCTAACCACAAATTTCCATTTTTAAACTGATAGAAACTTAAGATTTATCACTATAAAGCTTTAACAACAAAAAGTTTTGGATTTGAACCACTAGAAATGATTAGACCAAATTTATTTTTAAACAAAAACGTGACCTTTCTAAGCTAAAAACCGATTAAAAATTTTAAACTAATGATTATTTAAGCTAAATGATTACACTACAATACATTAATCTATCATATACTTGTTCTTGATACCAAATGTTGTTTCATAATTATCATATTAAGCATGTAATCTAAAAAGATAAAGAGAGGTGAACACACATAGTTTTAGAGAGAGAAATGAGGATGTATCTCGTTACCAAGAATATGGTGTCACACCCTCACATTGTGTGAGGGTTGGGGTATTTATACACATTAGACGAGTACCCGTGCATAACATTGATACATTGATCTCATGACCTTACATTGACCAAGATGATCGCGAGATCCAAAGTATACATTTAAATAAAGGGTTTTGGCCGTACAATAGCTACGTACTTTTCAAAATATCCCGTTTTGGTATGCGTACTATTTTTCGTTCCACTTAATGTAGTTTACTTTCATGTTTTGTACCATTTTGCACACAAGTTTACCTGCAACCGGCTAAACTTTTTTAAAACCGGCTAAAAGTCCAACGTGGCATATAAGACATATATAGACTAAACTCTTTTACCTTTTTCATTCATAACACACACGAAATACGTTTTCCCCCTTTTTAACTGAACTCTAACCCTAATTTTCATATGATCAAAAACTCATAATTCACCAACAAAAATGCGATTAACCGTCAATTTTCACCATGATGGTACATTTACACCATCACCACTCATGTATGTAGAAGGAGATGTTTCTACGATTGAAAATATAGACTTCATTGGGATGACTGTCATTCGTTTGTCCAAGGTGCTCAAAGATTGTTGTCAGTTCCCTGTTAAAGGTATGTACTATCATATTCCTGGTAAAGAGCTTAGTAATGGTTTGAAGTTACTTAAGAATGATGTAGACTTGGCAGACTTTATTGCACTAGGTGTTAAGAATAAAAATGTTATTGATCTGTATTTGGAACATCATGGGTATGATTTATCCCATTGGGTACAAACTGAGCTTGGGTTTGATGAGGTTACAGATGATGTAGGAGAAGAGTTGGAAGACTTAACAGGGTGTGGTGAACAAAATGATTATGTAGGAGAAGATGATGTTGAGATACCATATAGGACCATTAAGGACCCATTTCTGAATAAACTATGCAGTGGTAATTTTATAAGTGATCATGATGAGAATACTACTCATGTTGATTTTAGTGAAGGTAGTGATAAGGAGATTGATATGGATGATGAAAATGTTGACAAAAAATATAAAATCACTCCTGGTGTAATTTATCCACAATTTGATCCAAGTGTTCCTTGGAATGAAATGAAACCAACAGTTGGTTTGAGGTTTGAACATCCAGAACAACTGAAAGACTGTTTGACAAATTATGGAGTTGCTAATGGATACCAGCTATGGTATAAAAGGAATGACTATAGGACTTTGTTTGTTTTGTGTGGAAGGGATCTTGAAGAGGGTAGGAGTGGAGGTAAGAAAGGAAAGAAAGGTGATTGGGACTATAAGAAAGCTGATGGTGTAAAGATTGGGTCACCAACTAAGAAAGGGAAAGGTAAGGCTTGTGACGACTGCTTCAAAGAAAGGCAAGGGTAAGGCTGTGAAGACTGCTTCACCATCAAAGAAAGGCAAGGGTAAGGCTGTGAAGGCTACTAAAAAGAAGACTGACAAAGGTAATTGTTGCACATTTAAGCTTTGGGCATCCTGGATGCAAGGTGAAAGCTCATTTCAGATTAAAACACTCATTCCACACCACACTTGTTGTAGGAACTTTGATTTAGGTTCATTAGTACTGCAGTTTAACATATAATGCAGTTTATGCAGATGAGAAAATAAAGCACTTTAGTTGTGGTTAACATTTTTCCATTCATCAAAATACTGCAACCATATTACACACAACATAAAACTGCTCCTAAACAGCTCAAAAGATTACAAACATAATCAAACATACAATGATAAACATGAAACCAACAATCTTCCTATAAAACATTAAACTTGCTTTGGTTTCTTTCAATTCCTTTTGCAGATCCAACACATGCTTCTCCATAGTTGACTTTTGAAAGTCAAAGTCCTTTTCAATGTCTCTTATCCTTCCATAAACACCATTCATCTTTTTTTCTTGTTGTTTATCCTTCTGAATCAGCTTGAAAACCTCTTTTTTGTAGTACTCAATTGGCAAGTCATCATCAATCCAGTAAAAAGTCCTACATTTTGCGCCCTTATAGAAATTAACGCAGCCAAGAAAACGTCTTAATGGAAAATCAATGGTTTTTTATGTTTGTTGAATCACTGGTTCATCACATTCGTAAAATGTGGGTGGAGGATCACGACGACGACGGCTATGAATAGAAGATGATGAAGATGCCATTGATTTGTCTTACTTCAATTACGGATTTTGAATTGAGGTTTTGCAGACCATTCTACTAGATCGATTAAGGTTTTTTTTTTTTTTTTTTTTTTTTTTTTTTTTTTTTTTTTTTTGATTTGAGGAAGAAAAGGGGATACATAAGTCATATATTCGTTAGTGGAAATCCCACGTGTCAAGAAAACGTGGCAATGGTGCTATCAGTTTCGGTAAAACAAGTTTGTATGTGCAAAATGGTACAAAACATGAAAGTAGACTACATTAAGTGGAACGAAAAATAATACGCGTACCAAAACGGGACATTTCAAAAAGTACATAGCTATTGTATGGCCAAAACCCTTAAATAAACAACAACTTAACTACTTAACATACCATACACTATTATATATTAGAGTTAATTACATAAATGGTCACCGTGGTTTGAACTTTTTTTCACTTTCAGTCACTGAACTTTTTTCTTGACTGGTTCAGTCACTGTGGTTTGCATTTATTTACCGGTCCAGTCCAATTCCGAATAAAATGACCAAAAAGCCCTTGTCATCTTCTTTTGCTAATGAGTAAATTACATAAATGGTCACTATGGTTTGTCTATTTTGTCACATTGAATCCTTTAGACTAACGGCCGTTAGTCCTTTATACGTTTTCGTCCGTATTTACACGTTTTCGTCCGTATTTAACTATTTACACGTTTTCGTCCGTTTTTACATGTTTTCGTCCGTTTTTACACGTTTTCGTCCGTTTTTACACGTTTTCATCCGTTTTTTACACGTTTTCGTCCGTTTTTTACACGTTTTCGTCCGTATTTACACGTTTTTGTCAGTATTTACACGTTTTCGTCCGTTTTTTACACGTTTTTGTCCGTTTTTTACACGTTTTCATCCGTTTTTTACACGTTTTCATCCGTATTTACACGTTTTTTTACTGTATTTACTCGTTTTTTTTTCGTTTTTACATGTTTTCATCAGTTGTTACACGTTTTCGTCCGTATTTACACGTTTTTTTCCGTATTTACACGTTTTCATCCGTTTTTACACGTTTTCGTCCATATTTACACGTTTTTGTACGTATTTAAACGTTTTCATCCGTTTTTACACGTTTTCATCCGTTTTCACACGTTTTCATCCGTATTTACACGTTTTCATCCGTATTTACACGTTTTCGTTCATTTTTACACGTTTTTGTCCGTTTTTACACGATTTCATCCGTTTTTACACGTTTTCATTTGTATTTACACGTTTTTGGCCGTATTTACAAGTTTTTGTCCGTATTTACACGTTTTCATCCGTTTTTACATGTTTTCGTCCATTTTTACACGTTTTTGACCGTATTTACACGTTTTTTTTCCTTCCGTTTTTACACGTTTTCATCCGTATTTACACGTTTTCGTCCGTATTTACACGTTTTCATCCGTTTTTACACGTTTTCGTCCGTTTTTACACGTTTCCATCAGTTTTTACGTGTTTTCGTTTGTATTTACACGTTTTCGTCCGTATTTACACGTTTTTGTACATATTTACACGTTTTCATCTATTTTTACACGTTTTCATCCGTTTTTACACGTTTTCATCCGTATTTACACGTTTTCGTCCATTTTTACATGTTTTCATCCGTTTTTTACACGTTTTGTCCGTTTTTATACGTTTTTCATCCGTTTTTACACGTATTCATCCGTATTTATACGTTTTTGATCGTATTTACATGTTTTTGTCCATATTTACATGTTTAAAAATAGATGAAAACGTGTAAATACGTACAAAAACGTGTAAATACGGACGAAAATGTGTAAAAACGGATGAAAACGTGTAAAAATGGACGAAAACGGATGAAAACATGTAAATACTGATAAAAACGTGTAAATACGGACGAAAACGTGTAAAAACGGATGAAAACGTGTAAAAACGGAAAAAAGTTGTGTAAATACGGTCAAAAATGTGTAAATACGGATGAAAACGTGTAAAAACAAACAAAAACGTGTAAAAACGGACGAAAACGTGTAAATACTGAAAAAAAGTTGTAAATATGGAAGAAAATGTGTAAATACGAACGAAAACGTGTAAAAACGGATGAAAACGTGTAAAAACGGATGAAAACGTGTAAATACGTACAAAAACGTGTAAATACGGACGAAAACGTGTAAATACGGACCAAAACGTGTAAAAACGGACGAAAACGTGTAAATACAGACGAAAACGTGTAAAAACGGATGAAAACGTGTAAAAAAGGACGAAAACGTGTAAATACGAATGAAAACGTGTAAATACAGATGAAAACGTGTAAATACGGACGAAAACGTGTAAAAACGGATGAAAACGTGTAAAAACGGACGAAAACGTGTAAATACGGACGAAAACGTGTAAATACGGACGAAAACGTGTAAATACGGACGAAAAAGTATAAAGGACTAACGGCCGTTAGTCTAAAGGACTCAATGTGACAAAATAGACAAACCATAGTGACCATTTATGTAATTTACTCATTAGCAAAAGAAGATGAGAAGGGCTTTTTGGTCATTTTATTCGAAATTGGGCTGGACCGGTAAATAAATGCAAACCACAGTGACTGAACCAGTAAAAAAAAAAGTTCAAGGACTGAAAGTGAAAAAAAGTTCAAACCACGGTGACCATTTATGTAATTCACTATATATATTATAAGATAAAACCCTTAACATGATTTATACTTTTTCTGCTCTAACATACTATCAGCTAGTAATTAATTAGTTAAGGGTAAAAATATCATTTAAAAAAAATACTATTTTCGTCTCATATTAAGTGTCCATAATGGAATCTTGGGATGTCTCAAATTAAGTGTCCAGGGAATATTTTCAACCAATGAGAAGAGACTTTAGTGGGTAATAGTGATATTTGATTGGTGGAGAGTGTAGTTAGTGAAATTTCCTAAAACTTTGTGCATTTAAAAAGTGGACACTTAGGTGGCGTTTAGTTGGAAAACATTTTTTTTCATTTTCTATTTCTTGTTTTGTAGGAAACGGGAAGGGAGTTTTATTTCCACAAAACAATGAAAAATTTAGAAAACGCGTTTAGTTTGAGAAACATGCGTTTGTGTTTTCCATTTTGCAAAACTAGAAAACATGTTTAAGTGTTGTTGTTTTATATCTCAATTCATTATTCACCTTTGTAATATTATAAAAAACATATTCAAAACACAAAAACAAATATTATAAACTAACCAACTAAATTATAAAATAACTAAAAAAGTATAATGCGATAAAATAAAGAATTAAAAAAGTAAACATCAAATAATATGAAAAAAATTTCAAACGACTATAATTCGAAAACGTAAAATAACTAAAAAATGTATTTTTTTTTTTTTACTTTTTCGTCTGTTTTTTACGTTTTTGTCTACTTTTTTATGTTTTCGTCCGTTTTATTACGTTTTCGTCTGTTTTTTTACGTTTTCGTCCGTTTTTACGATTTCGTAGGTTTTTTTTACGTTTTCATCCGTTTTTTACGTTTTCGTCTGATTCTTTAGCTTTTCTTCAGATTCTTTACGTTTTCGTCCGATTTTTACGTTTTCGTCCGATTCTTTACGTTTTCATCCGATTCTTTACGTTTTCGTCCGAATTTTTACGTTTTCGTCCGATTCTTTACTTTTTCGGACGAAAAAATAAAAAAGTAAAGAATTTAGACGAAAAAAAATCAGATGAAAACGTAAAGAATCAGACGAAAACGTAAAGAATCGGACAAAAACGTAAAAATTCAGCAGAAAACGTAAAGAATCAGACGAAAACGTAAAGAATAGGACGAAAACGTAAAGAATCGGACGAAAACGTAAAAATTCAGCCAAAAACGTAAAAATACAGACGAAAACGTAAAGAATCGGACGAAAACGTAAAAAATCGGACGAAAACGTAAAGAATCAGACGAAAACTTAAAAAAAACAGGAAAAACGTAAAGAATCGGTCGAAAACGTAAAAAATCAGAAAAAAAACGTAAAGAATCGGACGGAAACTTAAAGAATCGGACGAAAACGTACAGAATCGGACGAAAACGTAAAAATTCAGAAGAAAACGTTAAAAAATCGGACGAAAACGTAAAGAATCAGACGAAAACGTAAAGAATCAGACGAAAACGTAACGAATCGGACGAAAACGTAAAAAATCAGATGAAAACGTAATGAATCGGACGAAAACCTACAGAATTGGACGAAAACGTAAAAATTTAAATGAAAACGTAAAAAAACAGATGAAAACGTAAAAAATCAGACGAAAACGTAAAAATTCAGACGAAAACGTAAAAAATCAGACTAAAACGTAAAGAATCGGACGAAAACGTAAAGAATGGGACGAAAACGTAAAGAATCGGACGAAAACGTAAAGAATCGGACGAAAACGTAAAGAATCAGACGAAAACTTAAAAAAAAAGGGAAAAAACGTAAAGAATCGGACGAAAACGTAAAAAATCGGACAAAAACGTAAAGAATCGGACGGAAACTTAAAGAATCTGACGAAAACGTAAAAAATCGGACGAAAACTTAAAGAATCGGACGAAAACGTAATGAATCGGACGAAAACGTAAAAAATCGGACGAAAACGTAAAGAATCAGACGAAAACGTAAAAAATCGGACGAAAACTTAAAAAATCAGACGAAAACGTAAAGAATCGGACGAAAACGTAAAAAACGACTGGAGCGACGCCGGCGAGGGTGGTGATGGCTGATGTGGGCTGTGGGAGGGTGGTGTTTGAGGTTAGGGTATGGCTGGAGTCTGTGAGTATGTGGTTTTAAGAGATATAGAATAGAAATTGGAAATAGAAAATAAGGAAAACAAAAAAAATTTGTTTTCTTGTTTTCTTTGTTAGGGATGGAAATAGAAATTTTGTGTTTTGGAAAACATTTTGTTGGAAAACGATAATTTGAACGTGATCTCTGTTTTCCTTGTTTTCTACAAAACATTTTGTGAAAAACAAGGGTGTTTTCCTCCAACTAAACGCACCTTTAATATGGGACGGAGGGAGTAATAATAATAAAAGTAGTAGAAATAATTAACAATTATTTTGAAACAAACTGAATTGAGTAAAAAGTAAAAAAGTAAAAAATGTAAAAACAAAACCATGTCCATGAACATGCTATTCTCCAGTTCTTCCTCTCTCTAAAAGAGTCGCGCTTCTTCTGCACACGCGCCTCCACCTCATCATCTTCTCCACTTCACACACACACCCAAACACACACACTTAGCGTTAGGCTTTCACTTTCTCTCACGCGCGCGCGTGCACCTCCATAACCATCTCCACCATGCGCCGTAGCCTACGGTTCGTTGGCTGATCGGTTATTAATGGCGTTAGGTTATTTAATGGAATCTAAGTTTACAAAGTCATCAAATAGTAATCATTTAGATGTTTATGTTGTGAATAATGATGATGTTAGGGTTAGGGATAATGCTGTTGAAAGTAGTAGTAATTGTAGTGGTGTTAATGGAGGTGTGTTTGGGAATGGGAATGGGAATGGGAATGGGGGAATGGGGGTGGGGGTGGGGTTACGAGTATGGCGTATTTGCCGCAAAATGTGGTGTTGAATGAGCTGAGACATTAGGCGAGGTGGGTAGGTCGTCTGGGCCGGCGGAGAGTGGGATTGTTTCCAAGTGGCGGTTGATAGGGTAAGTTGATTGTTATTGACTTATTGCTGAACGTGAGTTAGGTGTTTTGACAATTCGAGATTTAGGGAAAAAAATGCATGATTTTGTGGAGGTTTTTGTTTTTGAAATGTTAAAATGATGATAATTAGTGAAGCTAGGTGCTTGGATTAGCTTATTTGATGGGTTATGAGCTTATTTGAAAATGGAAAAGCTTATAAGCTCACTTTTTGAGCTAACGAGCTTACCGTTTTGAGCTTATGGAATTAAATAAGCTATAACCCCAAACTAATATAAGCTCACAAGCCCAAAAAAACTAAGCTTGTCAGTTTCAGTTATGCCCGTAAGCCCGGAAAATAAGCTAATCAAACACCTGTGTTTTCTTATGGGCCTGGTTAAGTTTGAAAAAGCTGACAAGGTTACTTTTTTTTGGATTATGAGCATATAACTTTTGAGGTCATGGTTTATTTACGTCCGTAAGCTCAATGTGACAAGCTTGTTAACTCAAAAAAGTGAACTTATCAGTTTTTTTTAAGTTTTGATAAGTTAATACAAAAACCCCTAAGACCGGAATGTTGAGCTTAATTGTAGTAGTAGTAGCGTAAAGCTGATTCTTTTGATATGTATAAGGGTTGTGTATACGTGTCTTTAGTTAGCTGTAAACCGTATTAGGAAGTATGTCTCATATTAGTGTTCTAGAATGCCAGACTGCCAGTGATTGGGGATGTTAGGCATAGATAATAGTAGGGCCGTAAGATCTTTAGCATAATTGTGTAGTGTGTAACCTGCGACTATGCACCTGTCCCAAGTCAAATGGTGGGTCAATAGAACACGAAATTCTAAAAAAAGATCACCATGGTTTGGTCGTTTTTAAAGTCGACCTTTGGATGCATAGGTAGGAAATGACTTGTTCCAAGAGAAGTTCGATAATAGAGATTTTCCAAGATAGAGAAGTTCTGAAGAGGGTTGCTTATTTGCATAGATATTTTTCACAAACAACTGATCTTTCTTAATTGGAGCATATTGTTAACTGATTGCCTTCTGCTATGCACGTGTTTTTTAAGTTGCTGTATTATAAACCTAAAATACAGACTAGCAAAATATATCTACGATTTGAATGTTGCTAGACTTGCATAAATTTGTGTCTGCATGTTTTGGACTTTTGACACAAGTTAAATTGACCATTTTACACAGATTTGTCGAAAGTACAATCCTAGAATGTGAAATGCAAACAATCTTCTGGTTATGAATGGCTTTTTCGGGGCTTATCAAGGCAAAGTAACAAGTGCCTAGTTTATTTACTTGTCTGATTAGCTTTAAACTCCCGTTTTGAACTGCAGATGAAGACAGGATGTGTTGCTCTTGTCTTATGTTTAAAATATTAACGTGGACCCACATGATGTTATAAAGATTTCACCTTCTGCCCGAATGGAGTGTTGGATAGGTATGTTTCTTTTGTTTTTATCTGTTAATTCATCATTGTAATTCTAGATTTTTATAATTCTAGCTTTTGCAGCTATACAATGCTTTAGAAAGTTATATATAATCATATGCCATACAGGGTATGTTTGGCAACAATAGGTGTTGCTGGTGCTGTTGCTGTTGCTGTTGCTGATGCTGGTGCTGTTGCTGATGCTAAAAAAGATTAAAATTATAGATTTTTTTTTGTAATGATGTTTGGCAACTAGCTGAAATTGTAAATTAAAAGTGTAAAATGACATAATTGGAGATTATTTTGTGAAAAAAAAAAATAAATAAAAAATTGTAGCCCCCATATTCTTTCATAAGTTGGTTCAAGGAGCTTTTATTTTTGGAGATTATTTTTACTATAATCTTTCATAAGTTGTTCAGCCAAACAATGCTACTTTTTAGACAAAAGATTATTTTGTGAAAAAAAAAAAAAAGTTGTAGCCCCCATAATCTCTCATAATCTGCGTCACCAAACACAGCCATATATATCATATGCCATACAGGTTACCCCGGGCATTTTCATTTTAGTCACAATTTTGTGAACTATAGCTGGAAAGTAATGATTAGGGCCCTTTGGATATTTTGTAGATTACTAAAACCTAAACCTCAGCTAAAGAACTACCTGAACTTATTGTCACTAGTTATAATTTGAAAACCTTATCATTTTTTTTTGTAAATTTTACTGTCTCCATGAAGGAAATGGCTGCCAATAAATTTTACTGCCACAATACTTATATCTTTCGCGTTATATGATTGGCTGCTAGGTGCACAAATTAGTTAAAAGCTTAAGTCTTGAACTTGATTCAGAGGGCTTTCTTGGATGCTTCATCTAGGTTTTGAAAGTTTTAGAATGCCGTTGTTTTGGTGTATCGCTCAAATTAAAAACTTTAGGTTTCTTAGTAACTTGGATTTATGTGGACTGATGTGGATTCAGTTGTATCTTGCACACAACTGTGGTCTCCATTTATATATATCACTATGATGCAAGTTCATGGCTACCAGGGTAAAGTTTCATGATAAGATTCGGAGATTCTAGAAATTCTCTGAAAACAAAACCATAAGCCTGCATTAAATCTGTGTGATGGGTACATGCTAAAGCATATCTTTGATCATGAACTCGCTTTTAGGTGGTGTTTTTAGTAATCACGACCGTAGGTAAATTACCTTATGCCCTTTGGTTTTTTCTTTTGTAGCCATAAACCTTAAGTTATTTATTTATTATTATTATTTTTTTTATTTATTATTATTATTATTTTTTTATCTCTCTTGCGTTTAGTTTTTCAAATAGCCATGTTCAGTTTCGTTTCTCTTTTGTGGTAGAAGATGGAAATCACCACTTGCATATCCCAATTCTTGTATCTCTCTGAGTTCTTGATTGTTAATTTTGGAAGATATGGCTTTCTGAGGCTTAGCTTGCGGACTAAATATACATATATAAGTATGAAAGAATCTTACTTCTGTCATAGTGAATCTATTTGGTTTCAGATCCATTCTCTATGGCCCCTCAAAAAGCACTCGAAACAATTGGGAAAACATTGAGTTTCCAGTATGAAAGGTGGCAACCGAATGTAAGATTGTTTCTTGACTACTTCTCTTAACACTTGCAAAGTTCTATGAGAGGTTATCTGAGCTTAATTGAACATGAACAGGCCAAATACAAGATTCAGCTAGATCCTACTGTGGAAGAAGTGAAGAAACTATGTACCACATATCGCAAATATGCCAAATCCGAACGGGTTTTATTTCATTATAATGGCCATGGTGTACCTAAGCCAACTGCCAATGGTGAAATTTGGTTCTTTAACAGGGTAATGCATATTTTTTTGTCTTGGATGTCTCACCACACCTTCTTTTAAACACTTTGATAGACTAATTTTGTTTGTTCTTGTCAAATATTGTAGAGTTATACACAGTATATTCCTTTGCCTATCAGCGACCTCGACTTATGGTTGAAGACCCCATCAATATATGTTTTTGATTGCTCTGCTGCAGGGATGATTGTCAATTCCTTCATAGATGTATCATAAAATTTTCTTTTATAATGTTTATAAATGTTATTTTTCACTTACAAAATGCATCTAAATACTTAAATTATTGTAAATATGTAGCTCCAGGATTGGACTCCATCATCGAGTTCTTCAGGAACATCACCAAGGGACTGTATTTTACTGGCAGCTTGCGAAGCACATGAGACCCTACCCCAGAGTCGTGAGCTTCCTGCTGATATGTTCACTTCCTGCCTTACAACCCCCATCAAGATTGCATTGAGATGGTAAATGATATAATAATAAATACGGAGTATTAGATATTGAAAAAAATATTTCTTCATTTCAGAAGATTCATTTGATTTGATTGCTGATATTTTATGTCATGCAACTGAACAGGTTCTGCACTCGCTCCTTACTACACAAGTCACTTGATGATTCACTTATAGACAGAATACCTGGTCGTCAAACTGACCGCAAGACACTTCTTGGTGAGCTGAACTGGATATTTACTGCAGTTACAGACACAATTGCCTGGAATGTTCTTCCACATGGTATTGATAACTATACTCTTATTATGCCTCTAGCTCTTTATATTGAGGTTTGAACTGAGTGCTTGGTTTTATTCTTTGCAGAATTATTTCAGAGATTATTCAGGCAAGATTTGTTGGTGGCCAGCTTGTTTCGAAACTTTTTACTTGCAGATAGAATTATGCGCTCTGCAAATTGTACACCTGTATCTTATCCAATGTTGCCTCCAACTCATCAGCACCATATGTGGTCTTTTTCTGAGTTTTCTGACTCTCTCCACAATATGGTTTTTAATCACTATGCCTAGTTGTTGAATATCCGTTAACTAGATCCCATCAGTTGGAAAATTGCAAGGGACCTTAGTCACCGGTTTTCTTTTAAAGAGAAGTTTCAAAATTTATCAGTGGTCTTTGAAAGCATTTGAAGAGGAAATACCCACATAAGATGAAATAAATTGTATTAAGAAATGGAGTGGTAATGGACACCACCAAGTATTTCAAACTTCTTCTTATTCTTTCCTTTTTTTTTTTTTTTTAATCATATAAGCCACTCTTGTATAAGAAGTGATAAACATTTCATCTGAATGTTACATCTGTTTACAATAGCAAGAAGTAAGTGAAATGAAGCCTCAACCTCTTAAGCACTGCAAAAAGGATTTATGCCTCTTAATGAAAAGTCATTATTGCCCTGTGCTAACGTATACTACTAATTTGACATAAATACTAGTGAAATCCATAAAAATAATTATGCCGATACATCTTACTTTGGATTACGTATTAGTAAGTAGCCTTTTAAAGAAAATCACATCTTCCCAGCCAACCCGTACTCTTCCATTGTAGCTGAAGGGGTGGGTCGAAGGAAGACACAGAATCACTAAGCTATAAGTTGTATATAGATGGAGAATGTTTAAAACATTGAAGGTAAAAAGTATCGAGAACTTATTTTTAGGGGTGTGTAGTTGTTTACTACTTGGACATTTTGGATCAGACTCTAAGGTTACGTGTTTCACATTTTTGGGTTAGTTGAGACCATGACTGATATTGACATATTGTACCGGTTTCATTTACTAGTCTTAGAACCGATAGTCCAAACAAACAGATTAGCAAATTCGATTTGTAGAATTGCTGCTATTTTACATGTTCCCGTATCCACTCATGAGACTTGATTTTACTCTACTATTCACAAACACTCCAAAACCACTCACCCTTCGATAATACCCCTAAAAAATAAATAAATTCCCCTCACGAACTTACCTTAAAAGCATAAGTCTCAGTCATTCATTAGTCATAGATATAATATCGCTGGTTTGCTTTCGTTCTTGAGGTAGTTTGGATTGTTGGTTAGGAACCAAAAACTAGTAAGTTTCTCCATATAGGATTGGCTATACCGAACTATCTGAAGAAAACTCTACCTTTTTGCAGTTGGTTTCTTTATTGCCAATATATCTCTTCATTTGAGTTTCTTTGATGAAATTAGGGATTTAATTAGGATTTTTTTTCTTTTATACAAGTTGGAGGGGAACATTATAAATGGAAAGAAAATTCATTTTGACTAAACCCGCAAGGGTGGCCTAGTGGTAGGGATAATCCGTTAATAAAGCGCTCTAAGGAGAATCTAGAGAGTAACTCCGGGTTCGAGCCTTGTCGGGCTTCAACTACTATTTATATTAAAGAGATGACTATTTTCCTAGGATACGGTTTTGCATGATAACTGTGCTCCCACAGGTGACCGGGTGGTTAAGTGTTGTTACCCAAACTTTATACCCATTCCTTTCCTTTTATTCTGATTTATTTCCATTTTACTTTCTATTTTTGTAGTAGTTATAGTTCCTAAATAGTTAGCAATAGATTCTTTGGTTTTTCACCAATGGTAATTCGCAATACCCACTAAATAATTTTGATTTTCGATTCGTGTTTGATTGTTTTTACTTACTAATAGAACATTTGTAGCAAACAAACATGTATATCAAGATAAACTATGTACGTAGTCAACAACTTTATCACTTAATAACACATAAATTTGATGTTTTGAGGTATATGTTTAGATAATATACCACTGAACTTATAATGGATTGTGAAAAACATGTAGAAGACTTGGAAATTCAAAGTAACCAGTTGCAATGTCTTATGTTTAAATACAGCTGGAAAGTAACGATTAAGGGCCCTTTTTTAAACTTTTCCTTAGTATTGACAATAAGTTTAAGGAAAATTACCTTGGTATTATTTTTGATAAACAAATACTAAAATGATAGTTTGTGAAATTAAATTCCGACATGCGTATTTTGAGCATGAACTTAAATTTTTTTTCTTGAAATTATTTTTAATTGTTAAATGACAATGTTAAGTATATTATAAATATTTTACTTTTTACGTAATCTTATCATCTTAAATTTATCGATAATGATAATTCCCAAAATTGGTGAAAATGTTTAACAACATGAGAGTATAAGGCTGGGCACACTCTGTTAATTCGGTTTTAAACAGACAAATGTGTGTGTTTGTAGTTGCAGCAAGAATGGAAGATGGTCCAGCGAAGAAGAATCAATACATTAGGCTAAGCGCACTCTGTCTGAATTGTTTGGTCGATCGGCCAAAAAAACCGAAAGCGACCTTGGGTCGCTTGGGTCACTTGGGATGCACAAGGCAGGTCGGTCGCTTCTTAATTTGTATATCGATCGGTCTATCGACCGATTGTAAAACACAACCATATTTAAAAAAAAAAAAAAAAAAAAAAAAAACATTTTCAACTATAATTTTTTTTTTTTTCAAATACCCAAATAAACTAAATTAATTTCATTCAAATAAAAATACATTACAAAAAATTTAAACACATACTAATAATAAAGTTACGATACGAAGAAAAAAAAACTATACGGGAATTAAAAATAACGATACAACAAATACTAATACGATACGAACTTTTATATAGAGTTGTAATTGTCGATGAGATCCGACTTCTCCTCCTACACTTGTAATTGTCGATGAGATACAACAAATACTAATACGATACGAACTTTTATATAAAGTGGTTGGTTCCCACCATCTTCCGAATCCGATGAAGATGGTTACCCAGACTCAGATGATACCTTCCATTAAATTGTACCGTAGTTTCATTTGTAGTTTTATTTTAATTTCCGTATCGTAGTTTCATTTGTAGTTTTATTTTAATTTCCGTATCGTAGTTTCATTTGTAGTTTCGTTTTAATTTATGTAATGTTTATATTTTTTAATGAGTAAAATGTTTGATTAAAAAAAAAAAAAAGTCGGTCAACGAGTGTGGCAGGTCGGTCGTTTCTGGTCGCCGGAGAGAGAAACCTGACGTGACACCCAGGTCGCTTTGGGTCAGGAGTGTGTCCAGTCTTAAGTGCTCTTAAAGAATACAAGTGGTGTTTGTTTGCTATTCTAATCTTTTTTTTTTTTTTTTTTTTTTTTTTTTTTTTTTTTTTTTTTTTATAATCCTTTCTTTCTTATTTATGTTTTTGATTTGCATATTTTTATTTGCAATTTTATTAAAGAAAAATACACTAAAACAACCACAATAAAGTTATTTTTTATTTTTAATGTTTGATTTAAAAAAAAAGTCGGTCACCGATTGTGGCAGATCGGTCGCTTCTGGTTGCTGGAGAGAGAAAGCTGACGTGCCAGCCGATGACCCAGGTGGCTTTGGTTACAGACTGTGCCCAGCCTAACATATCAACAATATATTACTACTTTATGAGATTAAATTGTCACACAATGTCTTTGAAAGTTTTACTTTAACATATTTTATTTTTACGTTGATAGGTTGTTTGTTTTATGACTCAATTGTTTTATTTAATATTGATGAACGTCTATTCAATTGTGATATTTATGACTTAAAAAAAACAATGTTATTTAATTCTGATAGGACATGATATCCTAACACCCCTGTAGGGGGTGTGTTGACTTTCTCATGCTAACGCCGTTTGTACAGTCTGCTTTGTCGGATTGTACATTCCACTAAAAATAGGAGGGGTCCCACGCATAAGGGGTGTTAGCCTAACACATCCCAATTATGATTTAGATATTTACGCCTCATGTTGACATTTAGATATGCGAATCAAATTAAGATTCAAGACTTCTTAATAAAACACACACCACTTAAATCATCTCTTATTTAAAAATACTACTTAATACAAAATTTAAACAAACAAAGTTTAGACAATGAATCCTTAGAGCAAAGGGTACCCTTGGCTGATGGCTCAAGCCATGGCCACCAGCCAACCATGGCCGACGGCGCACGGTACCGCCGGTCGCGCCATGGTGGCTGGCGCCGTAGCCACCAGCCCACGCCATAGATTTTGCCCTATTTTTTTTTTTTTTTTTTTTTTTCTGTGTTAAATTCGAAACATGTGGAGAAGAAAATAGCCTGAGCAGAGTGTTTTAAATGAAATACAACAACGACCTCAGTATACTATTATTACTCACAAATTTGCTTTTGTTTTAAAAAACAAGAGTATAAGAGATATACATCATAGATCTCTACAAATAACAACCAAACCAAACCAAACCAATACCTACCAAATGATGTGGTTGAAACTGCTTCAAGGATTGATACTGTGTTCGTGTGAATGGAGTAAGGTAGGAGATAAGGATGCTGAAGTTGTTGACTCTGTTTTTTATGAGGTGAGATAAATTAGTATCCTTTTATAACCCTTATAATTAGGTTTTATTTTGGATTTGTGACTTGGGCTTTTAATCCGAATCTTTGTACTTTGACTGGGCTTATCTGAATTTTATTTAAATGGCTAGACTGAAACTTGTTGATTGAGGTGTTAAGTTTGATTAGCTGACATTTTGAGCACAAATATGGATATGTTTATTGATATATTGGACTATGGCTATCCGAATTTGCGACTATAAAATGGTTGTTTGGACTTAATTTTTGACTTATTATTTTTGGACTATATTGATTGGACTTAATTTTTTTTAATTAATGAAGTTTATTTTAGTTAATATTGTGTAAGTTTTATTTTATGTAAAAAAAAAAAAAAAAAAAAAAAAAAAAAAAAAAAAAAAAAAAAAAAGTGGATGACGGCACCACATTTTCTGGTGCCGTGGGTACCGCCCAGAATGTGGTGCCGTGGGATTTCTGGTGCCATAGAGATTTTTGCTGACGTGGAAGGGAATTTTGAGCCATGGCTCCAGGGTACCCACTGCTCTAAGAAACGAGACTAGCATGTCATATAATATAATAAACAAAATTCAGCCTTTTTTAGCAAAAAAATAAAATAAAAAAAAAATTAAAAATCAAGTGGGTGGGACACTGGGACAGGCCACTTGTTACATTTGGTATCAAAATTAGGGATAAATCTTCAAATACCTCAAAGGTACACATGTGTTTATCCTAAATGCCTCAAAAAAAATTTTTTTCCCCCAAATACCTCATGGGAGAGGGTCGCCTAAATATCTGGGGCGGATCTCATAAAATAGTGACATGTGTCCCTATATATGTCCCCACCAAGTACTAAGATGTACCACTTGCAGTATGTACTTTCTTGGGCAACTGGATCCTACATTTCTTGGGCGACTTGGGTTTTTTTTGTCTTTTTGTAAAAATGTAAAGTCTTATTTTATTATATAATAGTACATAAGTCTTGAGCGACTGGGTCCCACTATCATTTATTCTTGGGCGACTTGTTAGGTAGAGGGTACACTTTTATATTACTTTATTGTATTGAAACTTGTGCCATACTTTTTATATACAAAATACACTAAAAAAAACAAAATTATACTTTTAATACTTTTATATTTTTTATACTTTTTATACTTTTAATACTTTTAAACTTTTATACTTGTAATATACAGTACTGTTTTACACTTATTTTAACTCAAAATAAGAAGTGTATGAAACACACTTCTCTCTCTCTGAAAACTTTACTCTTTCGATTATACTCTCTATCAATTACACCCACAAAATACACTCTAGCAAAATACACAGATCGAAAGCCCATTGTTTTGGTTTCGATTATATTCATTATCAATTACACCCACATATCTGAAGCAACCGATTGTTTTGGTTTAGGTTTAGTCTAATTTAGGGTTACGGTATAGTATTCGATCTAACGAAAGTAAAAATGGTTTGGGGTAGGGTAAGTAATTATCTTTTCGATTAAGGGTTACTTTAATTTATGGGTTAGGGTTTGTCGTATTTTTTTTATTTTTTTATTTATTTGATTATTTAATTGTTCAAGGATTATTTAATTGTTAGTGTTAGGTTTTATGTAATTTTTTAATTTTTAGGTTTAATTAGGGTTTATTACCTGAATATTGTATATAAAGTTGTGATTTTATTGCTAGTGATTTGAGTAAAATGTGGTTGTTACATAGTTAGATAGTTAGATGGCTTCTATATTCTGCCTAAGTGTGAAAGATGATGTCTGTTTTGGGAGTTAATTTTTTAATTTTTAGCTTTAATTAGGGTTTAATTTTTAATTGTTAATCTCAGTGCTTATTGGTCTTTGTGGATTGCCTATTTGTTTTCATTTGGCTTATTTAGAGTGATGTCAGTATGCATTAGCTTATTTCAAGTCCTAGATAGCTTATTTTCATCTTATCAGTCTTTAGGTTATCCTAAAGTTGTCTTTATTTATTGTATGTCATGTTATATATTGTTACATACTTGTGGTTGTTACATAGTTAGATGGCTTCTATATGGTGCCTAAGTGTGATAAATGATGGCTGTTTTGGGAGTTGTAAATTTTGGCACTAACTGTTAATCTGCCTAAGTGCGACGAATGTGTTTTTGGAAAATCAAACTTCACACAATTTTACAAAACAATTTTCAAGTGCAAGCGTTGGAAACCTTTGCTTTTGTTTTTGCGATGTATCCAAGTGTTGTATCGGACCGGTGGTAATCGGCCATTCTATGGTAAACAACTAGGGTAAACGGATCAAGGGGTGATTCCGGGCGACCTTGAACCATAGATGGTCGGTTTACTTAACCCTGTAGAGTTGGGCTCAGATATCGGGCCTCAGATTATTCATCCTGCTTGTGATTAAGACACGGCGGATGTAGTCTGTACTCCCGATCAGGTTCAAACTACACGGGCAACTGTTTTGACAGCTTGTGATATAGCGAAGACTTAGTGCATCGGCGGTACACACAATCTTGTAAATTCTTTTGCAAAATTTTGTGAAATTTAATTTTCCACTAACAGTTTGTTTCGTTCACCTTGAATTTAGTTTAAAGTTGTTATTTCTGGTTGTATAGATTTGCCTTTAGATAGGTCTGCTTGTATATTCTGCCTAAGTGTGAAAGATGATGTCTGTTTTGGGAGTTATATATGGTGGCAGTAACTGTTAATCTGCATAAGTGTGCCCAATGTGTTTTTTGAAAATGAAATTTCATACAATTTCACCACAATTGTATACAAAGTTGGTAGATAGTTGTGATTTTATTACTAGTGATTTGAGTAAACTGTGGTTGTTACATAGTTAGATAGTTAGATGGCTTGTATATTGTGCCTAAGTGTGAAAGATGATATCTGTTTTGGGAGTCAATTTTTTAATTTTTAGCTTTAATTAGGGTTTAATTTTTAACTGTTAATCTCAGTGCTTATTGGTCTTTGTGGATTGCCTATTTGTTTTCATTTGGCTTATTTAGAGTGATGTCAGTATGCATTAGCTTATTTCAAGTCCTAGATAGCTTATTTTCAGCTTATCAGTCTTTAGGTTATCCTAAAGCTGTCTTTATTTATTGTATGTCATGTTATATATTGTTACATACTTGTGGTTGTTACATAGTTAGATGGCTCCTTCTACACCAACTCCAACTCCTTCTCCACCGTCACCACCAACATCAACATCATCACCAACTGTAGATCCTTCTACACCAAGTCCAGCTCCATGTGCACCATCAACACCAACATCAACATCATCAACACTATCACCAACTGTAGATCCTCTAGCAACTCCAACAACTTGTCCACCACCATCACCAACATCAACATCATCAACAACTGTAGCTCCTTCTCCATCAACTACAACTCCTTGTCCACCATCACTACCAATTCCAGGTCCTTCACCACCATCATCACCAACAGGGTCACTAACATGAACGCCAACATCCCCAACTTGAAGATCACCACCATCTTCTACAATAGCGATTGGCTCAACCAACATATTTGTTGCAACTGTCACTTGCAACTGTAGTCCTCGGATATAATCCATGCTACGCCTATACCATGGAAGGACTACCTCGTCATTTCTTGGAACCAGCTTGCTTATTGGTATAAAACCCTAGAAGAAAAACAAACCATCGTTATATGATGAACGCAATCAAAACAAACAATACATAACTAATTTTCAGGTATATACAGGGTTTACTTACCGGATCAAATAGCATGGAGTAATGTTTTTTTTCAAAGGTTTTCATTTTTGACCAGGCTACACCACGTGGGGTCTTTGTATGGTCTTTGGTCCACCACTGCATGCTGTTAGGGAACGTTTCCAAAATCCATATCTGGAAAAAGGAACAAAGTTAAGCCCAAAAATAAGCAATGACCAAAAATTTGAAACACAATAAAATAAGTTCAAACATAATCAAATGTATTTATGGTGTCTGGTACTATAAAAGGAATAAGAATACTGATGCAGAAACATAAATGGAAAGTTTTTAATATAAATGGTTGTTCCTTCTATTGTTCCTTTAATGTAATCAACGTTGATGACTGATAATGGAAAGTTATTAATATAAATGGTTGTTCCTTCTATTGTTCCTTGAATGTATTGTTGAATGGAATGTTTGAGTATTAATTTCTCTTTGTGGATAGGGTTTTGTTCAATTAATTTTTGGCTGCAAGTAGTTATCTTTTATGAACTTTTTTATCCATTGTCACTGGGTCTTTGATGTTGCATAGACCTATTATTGGTCTGTGATGTTGGATAGGGTTTTGTTCAATTAATTTTTGGCTGCAATTAGTTATCTTTTATAAGCCTTACTATTGTGCAAGTGGGTGGATAGTGATCTAAAGGCTTACTATTGTGCAAGTAGGTCTTTTTCATGAACTTTTTTAGCCTTTGTCATTGTTTCAGTGATAATGAAGGAATTATATTATGATCAATAAATTAAGATCCTACTGCCCCCTACTGATCTTACATTAAGCAAGTAATTATAGCATAAATCTTACATTACTCAAGTAATTATAGCATAAAGCCATATACAAAGCATAGTAATTAAGCATAGTAATTATAGAATGTGACAAGTAAATTATTACCTTGAGGGCATATACAAAGCCATACAGATTGTATGTTTGATCTTTCTTTGGGGATTTTTTGACCGGCTTCTTTGCTTCACCATCATTATGCTTCTTTACCACATTTATCGTTCTTTTGTACAAATGTACCCACAAATATTCACCCAATGGATACGAATTCCAAACAGAAAAATCCTCAATCATTGTCAACATGTGGTCTAGAATGTAGAACCTTCCTTCACGACCCATGAATACACATGTTGCAATGATCAACAAACAAACCCTAACAGCATCCGCATCCGATAAAGCATCCCACCCTGGACCAGGCTTCATCAGTGCCAAAAGCTCTTCACCCTTTACTTTCTTAGTCCTAAGGGTTTGGAAATGAGGAAACATACGATCATAGAATGGACTATGTTTTAGCCCACGAACATTACGGCCTATGATAGTTTCGTCTTTCGCAACAGACCCAAAAACAAAACCAGTTATCAGACAAAATTCTTCACGACCAAAATCAACCACATTATCACCTATTTTAAACCTAAGGGAAGGGCAATCATCACTTTCATCCACATTAACCTGATTTTGATAAAAATGATTTAACAAATGGGTATCTGCAGAAAAGGGGGGATGTCTAACCATGGCCCAAATACAGTTGTCATAAACAAGGTGGTTCTATTACTATTAAACATACCTCTGATCGTTGTAATATATTCTAATCTAGATCTAACTGTTACCTTTGCGTCAGACATTGTGACCGGAGTAACAGGGATGGCGAAATATTATGATAACCCTACCCTTAGGTTTAAAATGGGTCAAAATATGGTACAGGAATGGCGAAATAGTGTGAGTGGGAAGAAGAAGAATAATAAGTAAAATATGGCGAAATGTGTTTAGGGTTTGAGGAATGCGAGGGGTTGTGTGATGGGGAAGAAGAAGAAGAAGAAGTAAAAAATGTAGAAATGCGTTTAGGGTTTGAGGATGCGAGGGGAAGAAGAAGAAGAACTGTGTGTTTTGAATTTTAATTCAATTAGTATTTTTGTGTATTTTGTATTAAAATTATTAGTATAAAGTATATTTTGTATTTTAACTCAATTAGTATTTAGTGTATTTTAGTGTATAAAGTATTGGACACAAGTTTCAATACAATAAAGTAATATAAAAGTGTATCATCTACCTAACAAGTCGCCCAATAATAAATGATAGTGGGACCTAGTCGCCCAAGACTTATGTACTATTATATAATAAAATAAGACTTTAATTTTTTTACAAAAAGACAAAAAAACACAAGTCGCCCAAGAAATGTAGGACCCAGTCGCCCAAGAAAGTACATACTGCAAGTGGTACATCTTAGTACTTGGTGGAGACATATATAGGGACACATGTCACTATTTTATGAGATCCACCCAAGATATTTGGGCGACCCTCTCCCATGGGGTATTTGGAGAAAAAAATTTTTTTGGGGCATTTAGGGTATGCACCATTGTACTTGTGAGGTGTTTATGGAATTTTCCCTCAAAATTATGCAAGGAGCAGTGTTTGAACTTTCTACTACTTATTTACTTGGCTTAATATGAACTTAAATAAGTACATTTTATTACTATCATTTATCCTATTAATTTGACTTGTTTTACTATATTATGTATGAGGATTGATACTTAATCGTTTACTTTTGTAATTCTTAGGTAAAAACAAGCATTTGGTGAAACTTAGCGATTTTGGACTAATAATGGAGCAAAACATGCATAAAGTAAAGAGTCTACTGAAATGAAGAAGATCAAGACTAATCTGCTCCAGATGCGCCGCATCTCACTCTCGACATGCGCCGCATCTCTATCAAGATATCACCAGATACGATCCAAGATACAAGAGGACATGCGCCGCATCTAATCATGGAGTTACGCCGCATCTTCTGGGGGTGTACGAATATTCCTGAATATTATAATCTTGAGCCCCACGCGAAGTTAAGTACATGCGCCGCATCTACTTAATAGATGCGACGCATCTTCCCTCAGACAGAAACTATAAATACCCCAAGACCAGACGAATTTCGGACGCATTATATTAGATTCGAAGACCGAACAGCAGAAACCTAGGACGAATTCAGTCAAGGAGGCAGCACAAGACACACCCAAATCAAAGATACAAGAGCTGTAAGAAGGTGCTGCATGTGTTTAATTCATTAAGTAGTTTTGTTTTATTGTGTTAGCAAACTTTAATTCATCAGGATTGGTGGCTTGTGTAATGTGACAACGAAAGATTGCACTCCCTTTAATACTTGCTTTCCCATCAATTAAAGTTTATATGTTGATGTCTTTGGTTACTACTTATTAGTGCATTGATAACCTCTGTGTTTATTAGTGGCTTGCGGGCATTTGACTGCGGGACATAATGTGGCTCCCACGGTTATTACTAAATTGATCACTTAGGAATAACTTTTAGACATAAGTAATCATTAAGGGTTTACTCGCCGATAAGATTAGGACCAACGAGAAAGGGTTAACTACATACACTTCATATAAAGCTATCAATAAAACAAGTGACAAACTACTTAATCATAAGGACAGCCCTCTTATTGTCTCGAGTATCTATCTGTGTACGTGTGTGCTACTTGCTGATTCGTGCCTATTGGTTTATTTTATTATTTAATTGCAAACAAACCGTGCCAGTCTCTCAGGCTGAAACCCCCTTGCGTTAGGATATTAAAATACTGATTAGAATAACTAGATAATACGTTCCACTCTTAGTGATCGACACTCTACTTACCATTATATTCATACTGACCGGGTACACTGCTCGTTAAGTGTGTGTGTTATTGATAAGTCGGCTAAATATAAATTTAAAACTTGAGTAGGCATTAAAACTGCTAAACCGCAACGACACATCACGCGCATCAAGTTTTTGGCGCCGCTGCTGGGGAGTGAATTGTTATTATCTGTTAATTTGATTAGTATTTTAATTAGGATTTTCTTTTATTAGATTAATTGCATCATTGTATTATTTTGCATATTTGTTGTACTGTGTGTTATTTGTTTTGTGTTATTTGTTTGCTTTATTTGTTTTTATTTTTGTGTGTTTAATTTTTTTTGTTTTTATTTTTCGTATATTTTCTGTTCTGCTATCGTTGTACTGTGCTAAATCAAACGATACGGCGCATCTGATCTCTCAGATACGGCGTATTGCGTTTAATTTTTTTTTTAAAATACAACGCGTTTAATTAATTCGATACGACGCATCTTTTCCCCAAGATACGGCGTATCTGTTTTTAATAAGAAATTTTTTCTAAGCGATAAAGTAATACGACGCATCTGCTTTAGCAGATACGGCGTATCTGTTTTTGATAAAAAAAAAAAAAAAAAAAAAAAAAAAAAAAAAAAAAAAAAAAAATTCTAAACGTTAACGCCATACGACGCATCTGCTTTAGCAGATACGGCGTATCTATTATTTTAATTAAAAACAGTTTGCGAATTATTAAACAGATACGGCGTATCGATCTCTGTCGATACGGCGCATTTTACTGAATCAAAAATCGATATTTATTTTTAAACGTAACGAAAATACGGCGCATTAACTTTCGTTAATACGACGCATTTAATTTTAATTAGATAAGCTGATTTTTGATTAATTAATTCGATACGGCGCATTCTTAAATTCTAAAGCGGCGTATCTATTTTCTGAATAAAGTCTGATTTAATTTTAACGTATTAAGATACGGCGTATCCAACTCTTTGGATACGGCGCATCGTCTGCAGATATCAGCTATCAGTATTCTTATATCCGTTACTAAATTCGTTAATTTTTCTTCTTGCGAGCAAATCCTACTGATGCTTTTGTGATTATTTCAGAAGAAAAATGGAAGGATACGGAGAACTGATTGACTTCGACTTCGAAGCCAATTTTATGAATGAAGTATTAGTGCATGATAAATCACTCGAACGTTACGATGGAGACTACATTGAACTTAATGACCTTAATGGACCGTTGGAATCCAATGACCTGTTCATGGATGATGCTGAATCTGAGTTAGAAGAAGGAGAAATTGTGGATAATCCAAAAGTCAACGTTATTAATACTAGGAATTACGATGAATTTGAGGGATATGATGGTTCTTGGGATTATGGTAGAAGGATCCACGCCAATTGTGCTTACAATTTGCAATTCCCATGCATGATTGGATACAAATGTATTGACGCCAATTTCTTTCCTATTTTGCCGATCAATGTTATGTCAAGAAGCTTTTACAATTCTATTATGAGAAATAAAGTGGAGTGTAGGGGAAAGAATGTAGTTGGAGCCTTCATTAATGTCCCGATCTTCGTTGGACGCTTTACTATTGTTACTGAGTTCCCTGTTGTTGAAGACATGAATGTCTATCGTGACAGCAGTATGGGCGACGTGATTGTTGGAAAACCATTCTGTAGGGAGATCACTATTAATGCAAAGCGATTTGAAGGAAAGATCACCTTTCAATGTGGAAGCGACGTTATCACTTATATGATGCCCCGAACTCAACCTGGATTTAAAAATGCTACTAATAGGGTCTGCTACAAATTCTCTCCATTCCTTTTTATTAGTAATGATGACATGAAGAGAGGGATTGAATATTCGTATCAGATGATGGAAGGATTCTATAAAGGAGTTTTGAACTTGGGACCTGAATATATACGTGACGAATTAGTTGCTAAATGGATCCTACGCGGCAATGTAGGAATCAATGATCGATATTAAAGAGCTGAACGTGAGTCTAACTTGAAGACTCTGGAATAAAGACAAGTGCTGACCGGGAGACAACCCGGATTTATCTTTTTCTGTTTTCTGTGTCGAGTCAGTCAGGCCCGCATGAGGATACGGCGCATCTCAATTCTGAGATGCGACGCATCTCCTGCAATGGTCATATCTTATTTTATTTTTCTGCATTTTTATTTTCGACTTTCAAACTTTTTATCAGTTTATTTTTAATGCGGCGCATCCCTGGTTAAGGATGCGGCGCATCTTTATTCTGATCCGTATTTATTCCAGGCTCGATACGGCGTATCTTCTTCCATAAGATACGGCGCATCGACTGACCTGATGATTTTCAGTTTTAATTTTTAAGTTTTATTTTTTCCTAACTACTAATGTATTATGCAAGTTTGAACCTTTCTTATCTTAGGTGTGTTTTAAAGTGTTGGTGGTATTATAGTTTCCTGGATTTCCTGTGGATACATCAAGTATGAAGCTTTAACGTTCTAATCCACAAGAAAGATGATTTTTGCTCTTATACTAATGGAGGATCATACCGAGCAAATCTCAGGGGAGTTTTTCTGTTCTAATTCTTTTATTTTCCAGTTTTTAACCTTTTATACAAACAACGAGGACGTTGTTTAACTTAAGTGGGGGGATTGGAGAATTAGAACACTTAACAATTACTTGTCCTAAACTTTTTCAAAAATTATGCTTAAAATGTGCTTAATATATCAAACTTAAAATTTTTTTTTTGCATGTTTTTGTTTAAGATCTAAGTTGCATAGCTGCACACATGACGTTATTTTCAAAAATTGTGATTTTCCAAAATTCACAAATCTATGAGTGTGCCGGTGACTTGTAAACTTTAGAACTTGGCTTGTATACTATTCGAGACCACCATAATGAGTATTATTTATATAATTGGAATGACTTGTCTAAATTGGTAAAATTCTAGGATTACACCCAAATAGCCTTTATATGTTATGTGTTATTAACTAACTACACTGGTTAGTTAACCCCCGTATAAACCCTTTTGTTACTCTCATTTTTAGAGTAAGATACCCCTAGAAAAACACTCAGAGCCATTCCTTTCGTTTCTTACACCTATGTTTAAAATGTTTCGTTACACCCTTACACCTTAGCCTACCCTGTAGATTAGAATCCGTGGTTGGTTAATTGCTATAGGCAAAGTGTGTTTCCTTACATTACCTGTGTTCGCGTGCGTAATTCATTATCTTTGGTTAGGTCGGGAAATTGCACAATGCAATTGGAGTGAAAGTAAATATTGTATATCTTTGAGTTTATTTTTCGTGTGTTTACTACTTTCACTATTACCGTTATTTCTGAAGTATGAAAAGTATGGAAAAATTATCCAGAATTATCATTATAGTGATGTGGTGAAATTTTACACATCTATCTTTATGTTTTAATAAAAAAAAAAATAAATAAAAAAAAAAAAAAAAAAAAAAAATAAGAAAAGAAAAAGAAAGAAAGAAAAGTTGGAAGTTAGTTTTAACCAACTTATGTAAAGTTATGTAAGTGGTCGATATCACCACTATTTGTTGTACTATATCTATGGATTGAATGGGAATTGGCAGTTATGGGAACGCCAATTAAGGTTTATTCTTTGATTAAGATCTTGTTGAGTATAATTCGTGTCTACCTAAAGCGTGTGTTTCAAGTGTTAAAGCGTGAGTTATTCAATGATATGAGTCTTATTCATGGGATGGTTGGGATAGTGATTAACCACACTTAGGATTTTAATTTATTTGTTTTGTTTTGTTTATTTTTCATTTTACACCAATTTATATCCCAAATATTATCCATACCCTTTATTATTCTTTATCCAACCAAACCTTTGATTTATTGAAATTAGGGATTTGAGCAATCTTAAGTATCGTAGTCGTGGATTCGGCTATGTATTTATGATTTTGTCGCCCTTTTTGATATATTATTATTGGTGAAGTTTGGACCTATCTTTAGCCTATTCGAGTTAAGGATTTGAGCAATTGCAAGTATCGTGTTCGTGGATTCGATCATGTATTTGTGATTTTGTCGCCTTTTCTGGAATTTGAGATCGATAGTGAAAGAGAATAATTAACCCTTAAGCCTACAAACCCTTTTTACCGCTTTAGACTTGTTATTCCTTAGCTTTAGTGGTGGAGATGTGTATACTTGCCAAGCTTATGATAGAATATTCGTCGCGACTGGACAGTTAAACGATTAGATTTGCTTTTATCAAATTATTTTATTTTACTTCTAATTCGTTAAGTGTTTGGTTGTGTGATTATGACAAAAACGAATACATGCTTAAATATAAAAATAAATCCTAACATCTTTTAGGATACATTTTCATAAAAGAAATTCTAAGGTTTACTTGGGGACAAGTAAAGTTCAAGTGGGGGGATATTTGATGAACTCAAATAAGTACATTTTATTACTATCATTTATCCTATTAATTTGACTTGTTTTACTATATTATGTATGAGGATTGATACTTAATCGTTTACTTTTGTAATTCTCAGGTAAAAACAAGCATTTGGTGAAACTTAGCGATTTTGGACTAATAATGGAGCAAAACATGCATAAAGTAAAGAGTCTACTGAAATGAAGAAGATCAAGACTAATCTGCTCCAGATGCGCCGCATCTCACTCTCGACATGCGCCGCATCTCTATCAAGATATCACCAGATACGATCCAAGATACAAGAGGACATGCGCCGCATCTAATCATGGAGTTACGCCGCATCTTCTGGGGGTGTACGAATATTCCTGAATATTATAATCTTGGACCCCACGCGAAGTTAAGTACATGCGCCGCATCTACTTAATAGATGCGCCGCATCTTCCCTCAGACAGAAACTATAAATACCCCAAGACCAGACGAATTTCGGACGCATTATATTAGATTCGAAGACCGAACAGCAGAAACCTAGGACGAATTCAGTCAAGGAGGCAGCACAAGACACACCCAAATCAAAGATACAAGAGCTGTAAGAAGGTGCTGCATGTGTTTAATTCATTAAGTAGTTTTGTTTTATTGTGTTAGCAAACTTTAATTCATCAGGATTGGTGGCTTGTGTAATGTGACAACGAAAGATTGCACTCCCTTTAATACTTGCTTTCCCATCAATTAAAGTTTATATGTTGATGTCTTTGGTTACTACTTATTAGTGCATTGATAACCTCTGTGTTTATTAGTGGCTTGCGGGCATTTGACTGCGGGACATAATGTGGCTCCCACGGTTATTACTAAATTGATCACTTAGGAATAACTTTTAGACATAAGTAATCGTTAAGGGTTTACTCGCCGATAAGATTAGGACCAACGAGAAAGGGTTAACTACATACACTTCATATAAAGCTATCAGTAAAACAAGTGACAAACTACTTAATCATAAGGACAGCCCTCTTATTGTTTCGAGTATCTATCTGTGTACGTGTGTGCTACTTGCTGATTCGTGCCTATTGGTTTATTTTATTATTTAATTGCAAACAAACCGTGCCAGTCTCTCAGGCTGAAACCCCCTTGCGTTAGGATATTAAAATACTGATTAGAATAACTAGATAATACGTTCCACTCTTAGTGATCGACACTCTACTTACCATTATATTCATACTGACCGGGTACACTGCTCGTTAAGTGTGTGTGTTATTGATAAGTCGGCTAAATATAAATTTAAAACTTGAGTAGGCATTAAAACTGCTAAACCGCAACGACACATCACGCGCATCACTTAATAAATACTTAAATTTTGTATGCAAACTACAAAATATTTTTTAAAAAAATTCAAATTGTGTATAAAGTTTTATTAAAAACGAGATTGGCGCTGGTCGCCACGATGCGGGCGAGCGCATTTAAAAGCACAGTATTTTTGTGGTTAAAAAAGTAGCATCTTTAAGTTCGTTGACGTTGTGATGATATTTTTAACAATATAAATCCGTTTATCGCAAATAACAATATAAATCATTCAAAAGTTCAAAGTTAAAGCTGAACAAATAACATAACTGTAAAATACAAACATCATATGGGCCACAGTAATACAAACTATATACTGATGTCTATAGTTATGCGAAGCACGGCTGAACCAACTCATTGACGAATTTCTTAATACTGGTGAAAATGAACATGATGATAGCTTTATGCCTTTATAAAAGTTATTGCAGAAAGCTAATGCATTATCGAAATAACATAATCACTAACCTCTTTGTGTCTAGCAATCTCTTCATTGTCAAGATGAACCTGCTCATTTACTGTTCTCATTATCTCTTCCTGGAATTTCTGCTCCACCTATTCAAAGTCGGTCGTCCAGTACTATCTCCGGTTCTTTAGAGGTGCTACACAGGTCAAGGTGGGTGTGCCTTAACATTTTCCATTCTCAGCAGTGTACTGGAAAATTAATAATAAAATTGGTAATAATGCAATGAGTAAATAAAAATTATAAGTAACTATGAGTTGGTAAGTACTAATTTCCTGAAATGGCCCTCTAAGTACTGTCCTGATAAGTACATTACGGCGGCGATTTTTGGTTTTTCGTTGTGTCATTGTTTTGTGATGAAAATTTATGTATTTGTTTTGTGCTTTTTTTTTTGAATATGGCTTTAAAATATTTGTTGTTTATATTTTATAGTTTAATGGAGGCATTTGTATGTGGTCGTGCTTGTCATATGTTAGAGGGCCATTTCAGGAAATTAGTAGATGGTATTCTGGAACTCGAATAATTTTTCAAAATAAGTAAAGAAATTACCTCAAATGACTGAACTTGCAGACCTGTTTGTTTAATACGATGTGTTAGGGCTGTTGTCATTTGTGTAAACGCACCTATAATGACATTAACAATAACACGATAAGTATCTGGTAATCCTAATTTCGAATAGATGTGATTCGAAATAAGTGATCAGTTCACCTCGAGTGACCAAACATTCGAGTATTCAACAGAATATGTTACAGAACATTAAAAATAAGGAGAAAGCAAACGCATACCAGTCAATAGTAGTACTATAGTAGGCTGAGAACTTTGTGTAGCTTGCCCCAAAATCGTATCCAAATGATCACCATCAATAGTAGGCTGCAAATGAACAGACACACACATGTGTATTAAGTTAGATCATGTCGACTAAGTAGTGTTACAAATAACATAGGTAGGCGCACTATGCACCGGGCTGGGTGCACCGGGCTGCAATCAGGTAAAGTTTACACTGCGTTCTTCAGTTTGTTTAAGTGTTGTCATTCAAGGGTTTTTTTTAACAGGTTTAACCTCTCAGGTTCCATTTTTTGCTTCAAAACCAAGTTTATTTATAAAAAAATTAGCTTGAATAAGTTTCACTTTGTACAAAATGAACAAAATAGTCTCAACTGTATATAGCGACTATTTGCAGGAAAAACAAAAAAACGTTGCTTCAAGTCAATTCTAAGCTTATTACACGGTTTGTAGCAGAAGGCTTGGCATATTGTCATGGATGTTGTATTTATAATCCTACCTTTGAGAGGTATGTGATGGAGCCCACAGATAGCAGATAACACAGAGCAGTGCAAATGCAAGGATGCCCCAAAATGCAGTGATAATCCAAGCGCTCTGCCACTTCTCGTTGAATGGATCGGTTGCTTTAAAATACACCTGCATGAACACAACAGTTACGAAGATGATAAGATACTTTTTATCGTATCCAACTTCCTATAGGTAATAGCAGGTCGCGTCAATACCAATAAAGCGCATCAGCAGCTGCAGCTAGAAGGATAGACAAAGCACATGTACATGACCCATTGTGAGGCTCACATTGATTAGCCCATCACCCAAATCCGGACGTACCCCACTCACACTGATAAGCTGTGGCGGAAATAGTGATTGTGTCTGTTGAATTAACTCCGGAACATCTAATTGTTCTCTGCAGATCAGTCTCCTTCTCTTCTTTACTCTCTCCATCTAATAAAAGCAATGAAAGAGATGGTTATGTTTGGTATCACATTAATCACATAACTGACAGTTCTGATTACGTAAGAGATTTTAAATGTTCAAAATTCAGAATAAGAGCTACTTAAACATGTTGACTTATATTTATTTTTTTCTTGTAATACTCCCTAGTCTGATTGATAGCCTGAGTCAACAACTTTGGTTGATTTCGACGGGGCAACATAATAAGGCTATCTTGCATATAGCAAGAAAGATCAAAACTTTGCATTTAACGTTTCCGTTTCTTCTGTCTATGGTGGACGATTCCTATCCAAATTATAAAAGCCTACATAGGGAGCGTTTGGGTAAGCTCAAGTCTACTGTGTTATACATAACCCATGTGTAAATCATTTGCTTAAAAGGCTGATCCCCCAACCTAAATAAATATACAAAACGGATAAAATCTACCCCACAGAGCCTAGACATGCCAAAACTGAACGGTTATTATGCGTAAATCATTTGGATAAAGCAAAGCCAGTACCTGCTGGAAGACGTTGAAAGGCAAGTCTGACAATAGAAGTGTACCGCTGCATTCAAGAATTCAGCCCCTGTTGTGGCTATATCTCTGCTCTAATCATTGAAATTTTTGTCAGAATTCAGCTCCTCACTGGCTTTCTCATTGGCTGTAGCTCCTTTTGCTGGTGCCTGTTCAAATAACTAAAGTTAGACGCGAAGCTGAGATGCCAAAACTGAACGGTTATTGTGCGTAGATAATTTGAATAACGGTTTTACACAGAAAATATAACTGACATCATATAAAGGAATTCAAAAAAATTGTATTTTCTGATGCAAAATTCAAAATTTTTTTTAAAGGAAATTACCGCTGGCTTTGAGCCGTGAGAATCCGTAAGTCACAAAAGCTATGCTACGTACGATTGTCTTTAAGTATTGCGATATCTTTAAGTGTTTTGTCTACAGTATGCAAGACCATACTCTTTATCTGTTCCATCAAACCATACGTTTCTCATTCAGTTTTACTTAAGAATATGATTACACACTTTATGTAGCTGCTCATATGGATCATATACTTTATATTCGCTAAGTGACAGTAACAGGCACCGGCAAGATGGCTTTTGATCAAGTTTTCTTGGGTAATTCAACTGTAGTCACTATTGTTGTTTCATTTTTCATACGAAAATTATTATATAAAGGTTTTCATTGTAGAGTCAGTACCTTTTAAAACAATCACACATCCAATTTGTATGACGCTAATAATTAAAAAAATAATCTCTAAAAATGTTCCATCCTCAATATAATCATTGAACAGACATACACAGATAGCAGTTTCTTTAATTAAATTGCACTCCATATCAAACTATCTCCGTTCTCAAGGTATAATGTAGTTCCATTCCAAATCATGTTTATCATAATTTTAACATGTATAAGAAAATGTACTTTAATGAAAGATGATTTTGGTTTGTTACCTTGCCATCATATTCTCTTCGAGAAAGAACCTCAGGAGCAATGTATGCACGGGTGCCAATTGTGGATTTGGGTCTTGAGTGCAGCAGAGATGACTGCACAATAAGTAAATATTAGCTTATCGAAATTTATCTTATTCACATAATAATCCTAAATACGGCTACACGATGAAAACCTTAGAGTAGCCAAAGTTGCAGATTTTCAGCCACGGTGCAGGGCTCCCATCTAAAAGAGTGTTCTCGAGCTTCAAATCTCTATGGCATATTTGCTGCACAATAGTGATCCGTTACTCAACTACGCCATAAATAACTACATGTATATATTATATGAATATGCGAAAAAAATAACGCCTCATTTACCATGAAATGGCAATAGTGAACTCCTGCTATAAGCTGTTGAAAGAATTACCTAGCCTGAAAGATCGAGTGATAACATGCATATATTAGGGATCCAAAGCTAAAATAGTAATCTAGATTGAATATATTTATTTCCATTAGTTAACATTTTCAGACCTTACCTTCGCTGAACCTTCCAGCATTGCAAATCCTCTCAAAAAGCTCCCCACCCGCAGCATACTCCATGACAATAGCAAGGTGGGTGGGAGTGAGTAGCACCTATTAAAATATTCCAAAAGTTAATGTAAAACACAATCCTTACGGTGTGATGAAAAATAAACCAATATTAATAAAACATTTACCTCTTTAAATCGAATTATGTTTGGATTCGAAGTGATCTGTGATTTATAATTTCCCTAGAAACGTTCTCATCAATCTACAACAAATAAATACACACCCTTATTATAATTGAATCGAGTGTCTATAATCAAATATAAAGAGTGGTTGTTTGGATTGCTGGAAAAAAATATGTTTGCTGATTTCTGGAGCGGGACTCTGTATTTCAGCATCACAGACAGGCGGGGAAAAAAGAGAAGTAACGCCACTGTGGGCCTGTTTAGCTGAAATCACAGGGTCAGATAGGGATACAATCGAAAAAGAGGATACATCCGCCATGGCTGCAGAAGTAATAAACTGCCTTGCCAAGATACGGACGATCTCAATTATATCGAACCACCCATTGAGAGAAGAATGCATGAAACTTAGGTGAAAAAGACCCCGTGCTTCTGGAAAAAATAAAGAAGACATGAAATAGATATTAAGTTATGCTACAAAACAAACATGAGTAAATCATCAGCCATTCAAATGGCGGTATAGCAGAGAAATGAAACAAACCTGGCAGCCAAACCGTCCCTCGTTCATGTCCAAATGAAAAGCTTAAATAACATAAAGCCTAAAAACTACGACAAATAAGGCTCAGATCTGCCATGGCTGCAACCACAGTTTGTGTATGGTTACCATGCCAAGATATATTTCAGAAAACAATCATCATCGCCTTAACAGACAAACCAATGGTCATCTGCAACCCATATTAGTGAATATGTAACTGATTATGGTAAACAACGTCGTTTAGCAATGGTGTTTAACTGAAATCACAGGCTCAGATAGGGATACAATCGAAAAAGAGGATACATCCGCGATGGCTGCAGAAGTAATAAACTGCCTTGCCAAGATACGGACGTTCTCAATTATATCGAACCCACTGACATGCATCATAGCCTCTTACAATGACAACTAACACCATACAAATATAAAAAAATATGATCGAAACTCAGGTCTGCAAACACAGAACCAATACGAACTGCCAACATTGAGTTCAAAAATTAAAGTAAACAGTTAGCCTCAGATCTGCAAATTGATTTCAGTTGACACAAACACCAAGATTTTAACAGGCCTGCAAAAATAAAACCCGTTGCATAGCAATTGTTTATACTACACCGTCCGGTATCTGCCACGCCAACTTGTGTTAAAATCTTGAATGAGTTATTTCATTTTCTACAAATTATACCAGTCATCATAGGCTTATAATATATATACGTGGAAAATTAGATTACCCGGTGCCTTGGTTGCGCAAATGGAGGTTGCTGAGGCGACTGTCTATCGCACTCTACCATCCGTCCATATTTTGCATCCAGCCAAATTGGTTCAGGTTAATTCATGGCCTAGCTGCACACGCCGAGGTATCCGCCATGGCTGCAAACATAGCATGTTGGCCCGCCAAGACACGGACATTCCTCAAGTTTTTACGAACCCGCTGCCATTCATGTAAGACCGTTAAAAGTAGCGTCGTCAACCACCCGACTTGGCTGCAATCACATTGTCGGTGTGATTGCCTAGCCAAGAAACGATTGTTGGCTAGCCACGCGTAGTAAAAAATAATTTATATTAATGAAGCACAAATTCAGCAGTTGAGAAGAGAGCAAGAAAGAAATGTTCATGAATATCTACACCGAACAAATAAGCAACCACAGCAATAACAAAAACCCACAAATTAGGGTTTTCAACTTATCTCTCTAAGTTACCATACATGGATAATATTTTTTTGAAAAATAAACCACAAGTGGACTGTCTTATTATAACATTAGCGGCGTACTCACGCGTTGCGACGACGTGTACAATGCAATTCAAATTTTAAGCAAAAAATGGCTTTCAGTTTTATATTTTACGATATAATAGCTTTATGGATGACAATAATTTTAGTGTTGAATAATTGTAAGCAATAACAAGTTAATTCATATAAAAATTGTAGATTATTCACGTGACGTTATGGAAATACATAAGCGGTAGTTGATATATTGTATGAGATTGAAGTAGCTGACAATAGCCCGAGTCACAAGTTATTTAAAAAAAACACCATAGCGAATTTTAAAAATCATTTACATCATGTTAAGAAAACTTTTTTTATCTAAAAATACACCTTATAAGATTTTTTTGGCACTTATTTGAATTATTAACAATGTTTATTGTATTTATCCCATATAGAGTGAAGATACAAGTAAAAGAGTACTTATAAAGATAAATGAAACCTATATGAAATAATATAATTAACACTTAGCACTTAGCACCTTTTCATCATTTGCTTTGAGAAAATCGTTTGATTTTTATAAAACACATATTTTTAGTTTTTATAGTAAGTTTTATCAAAAAAATGCTAAAAGGTGTATATGTTGGTTCTCGAGACACATTTACGATTTAATAATATTTTTTGAACATTCTAATTTAATATGCATTTTGAAACTCTATTGATTTAATAATATCTTAACATTGAAAATGAGAGTACATTTTGTGTTATATCAGTTTTTATAATAAGATTAATAACTTGTATTTTTCATTTACGGAGTGTTTTAATAATGTAATTAATGGACATTGACCGGTCAACTTTTTAAGTTTGGCAGAATAATTAAGTGTGTTGGCTTAATAAGTCCCAAATGTTTTATAATATAGTATATATACGATCAAATTATAAGTTACTTTGTTCTATTTTTATTGTCTCTATTATTATTTACATTTGTTCTAAAAAATTATCATATTTTATTAAGGGTAAACTGCAAATTATGTCCCTAACGTTTGTTATTTTTGCGAAAAATGCCTTTGAAAAAAAAAATGCACGAGTTGTGTACCTAACGTGTGAAAACGTAGAGGGGGTGAATACGTTTCCGTTTAAAAAACTTAAAACTTGTTGTACCAAATATCCGTTTAAGCTTGTTCTAATATGAAAGATGTTTGTTGTAGTTAATAACTAGCATATACTAAGACAAGTTGTCACACAAGTATTATCAACAAACACAACACAAGCAATCATATAATGCAAACATAAAAGTAAAGTTGTAAGTAAAAGAAAACGCAAACCGAACACGATGATTTATAGTGGTTCGGTCATGGAGCTCCTCTCCGCCCTACTCCACTCCCCGAGTATCAAACTCGAGAGTTACTTCACTAGATCAACAAGCTCCCTTCTCGGCGGAGAAAACCTTACAATCGTCGCTTACACTTTTTCCGGTACAAAGCTAAATATCGGGTTCTAGTTCGAGGTAGAACCAACCTAACGTCACTTAACCTTTTTCTGGTACTAAGCTAAATACCGAGTTCTTTACAAGGGTACAACCACTCCCGTCGTCACTTATACTTTTTCCGACACTAAGCTAGTTGTCGAGTTCTTTTATAAGGGTACAACCACTCCCGCTATGTTTTATGGCCCAACATAGAAACCTTGTGTTTTATGGCACAAACACATAAACCATCTAATCTAGTTTGGTGAATAGATTATGATGCAATGATGTTTACAACAATGATCCATGACATAAATGTCCACTGAATATGAATGCCTAGTCTAAATGAACTTCTGTTGAAAGGAAGTCTTCAATGGATGAAGATCACAAGCTCCCTAAACTTGTTGTGATGGATCTTCATATATGCATGTGGAATCTACATGAACTTATTGAATAAGAAGTCTTCAATCATTGAGGATGTCAAGTGCCCTTGAATCTTCATATGTTGGAATGCTTTGGTGGATGATGACTTCAAGATCTCCTAACCTTCTTGGTGGATCAGGAAGTATGCTATGCTAGTGATGGATGATGACTCACGATCTCTGAGCTTGCTTCATAGGATCATTACGAGTGTATGCTTACAATATAATAAAAGTTAGTAACATTATGATCATTATGAAAAGGGTGATTAATGTGTGTTTCTACATGGTTTACTACTGATCTAAATGTATGCAAAGGGTAGAGAGAATGTGTGTTCTTGTAGGATAAACAATGGGTAAACAATGGGCTACTATTTATAGGAAAACAGTTCATACAAGCCACGGATTTGGCGGACCCAAATCCTGGGGTCCGTCCCCTTTGCTGTTTGGTTCCGCCGGGACATGACAGCTAGATCTTAACATATCTTACCAAATCTTGCCAAGATCTTACACAATCCAATTCTTTGCTTAAAGATCTTTCTAAAATATTTACTAAATCTACAAGATATCCTAAAGATATCCAAATGATGTATGCAATGATGTCATGAACATATTTTCATTTTAAGAATTAAAATGTAAATAATGTAAATGTGTATATGTATGTCCTATGTATATACTAGCTTAACTAAGTTTACCAATATGTATCATGTTAGTTTGACACCTAAAGTGTACTTATCCTATTAATCTTCGGAAACATGATGTACAAGTAAAAGTACTTGTATATGCAAAATGTGAAATGAGGTTCTAAGTAGAATGGTTAGTCTTTTTAAAATACTTAATGACCTAGCCGTATTTTAAACATTCTAAATGGTTTGTTAAGGGTTTGATCATAATGCCACATAACAAACATGTACAAACCTGTATTGTATCATACGAGGACTCGAGAGGTTTTGAATGTATGTTGAGACAAGATATGATTACAAGTAACTTGTACGTTTTACGTTATGTATCAAGTTACATGTTTGTCATCAATCAAAACAAACGAGACTGCTTGCACTAACAATCTCCCCCTTTTTGATGATGAAAAAATATGTAAACGTGATAGAAAATAAAATGTAAAAAGTTACTTTACATTACCCTCTCCGTTTATACTCTTCCCCCTATTACTTTCTCCGTTTACACCTTTCTCCCCCTTTTTTCGAAACAAAAAGGGTGTGTCCTTGGAGTTAACTTCATTTCTCCCCGAAATGGCGAGCTTGCATCATCCCTAGTGAAGTTAAATTGACTACTCCAATCCCTTATGGTTGTTAGCGGATCCATGGATCAAATTAAGACTCTTAACCTACATCAAGGTTAGTGTTGTGCAACACAACAAAAATTATATAAGAAATGCATGATGAATGAAATGCACATAGCAAATGCTACACGTGGGTAGGCTATGTTGGACTATCTCCTCCTTTTTTGAAGAATGAGAATTATGATGAATGCGTGCATGCTCCCCCTTGACTATTGCTCTCCCTTGGTCACTACTCCCCCTTTGTTAGGGTGCCAAAGTATATGGTGCAAGGATTTTAAGTGCTTAATAGCTCCCCCTTGGACAATACTCCTCCTAATTGGAGTGCCAAGTATATGATGCATGAAAGCTACAAAAACAAATGTTAGTGCATGATTAACTCCCCCTTGATCAATACTCCCTGTTGCTAGAGTACCAACGTATATGATGCAAGGATGAATAATGCTGCAAAATAAAGGTTAGTATAAAACAATATTTGTCCTTGGATGAGTATGTAATAGACAACAATGTGTGTATATGATGCATTCTAAAAATGCTTGACGGAAGCTCCCCCTTGCTCTAGGGCGTCAAGATGAACCTACAAAACAAAAAATTAGTAAACTAGAAGCTATGTCTTAAGACACATATGTCATATACGACCAATGTGTATAGATGATGCAATATGAGTACTTGACAGATATTCCTCCTGATTCGAGGACGTCAAGAAGTACCTACAATAAAAGAGGACAAATAATCTATGCTAACTTCATCCTTAGATGAGTAAGCTATATACGATCAAGCGTATAGAATGATGAACCTACAATGAAAGGATTAGTGCAATATATTTCATCTCAAAGAAAAATAAGATGTATATATATGATGCAATCTATTTATGATGTAATCACAAGCAACTCTAGATAGAGAACCATGTTCATTTAGCAAAACATGTTATAAGGTGTAATCTTCTAATAAGAATTACAATCATAAGAAGAAGAATATAATATGATAAACTTCTACAAAATAATGCCTAGGGGGGAGATATGAATTGAAGTTAAAGTGAGTGGTGCTTATGTTGGTGTTGGTTTACTAGTAGGTTTTTCGCTTATCTTATGGGAGTGATGATTAGTGAAAGAGATGATGGAATGTGGTGGTAATGATTTGACCGAAATCATTTGATGTTAACAAGAACACAATTTGTTAACTGATTGATGCAAAATGACCTATTCTAGGCGAACATGGTTTTGACCGACATTATCATCTATCAGAGATGATGTCTCATGCCATGATATATGCTTGAACGAAATTAAGAGGAAGTGAAGACAATTATCACTTAGGAATAGAAATTCCATATGCAAAAGTTAGAAATGCTAGATACCTATATGAGGATGGGAGTGACATCATAAAATGAGAGTGTTGGTTAGACCAATGTGTTGACAGTGATGGTTTTGATATGTCATTTGCACTGACAATGATGTGCTTGATATGTATCAAGAGTGAAAAGAATGAAGTCCTATGATGGTATTCTAGACAATGAAGGTGTTCTAGATGATGAAGTTGTGAAATTAAGATTTAAAAAGAAAATCTTAGACCCGGTAGTGAGAGGATTCTTTGAATGGTTAAAAAAACTGAACCAGGTACCCGCGGATTGGGCAGAACCAAATTTTTGGTTCCATCCAACTTATCGAAGGGTACCGTGGGACCAAAATTAATTTGGTCATGTTTTGTCATTTTTGATCAAACGAAGGTTCAAGCTAAGGTCTATTTACTTATAACTACTGATTTGGTTTCACTAATCCTAGTCAAAGTCTAAGGAGACTTAATGCTTCTCGTTTAAGAGATTTGTCAAACACATGATGTGTTTTTCACTTGACGAGGTATTGGTACAAAACTGTGATGTTGAGCTAAGAAGCTTTGAAAAACTTGTGATTATATGAACTGATTTTAACTGAATGGTGTGAACCTACATGTTGGTATTCGAGGATGTAAGAAACATGAGTACATGTTCTTTAATGCAAAAAGACAATTATGTGAATGAATTTCTCTCCCCCTTAATTGGTGGACATTCAACATAATCTGTAATGCATTAAATGAAGAATGAAGGTAAAGTGTTTAGGATGTTGCAGGTTAATGAAAGCGATGAGCTTAGTAATGTTTTAGTGGATGTTGGTTAGCTTACAAAGAACTTCATCCTTGAAGTCACGTAGCTCTTCTCTATCAAGACGAGATGATCGCATGACGAGGCATGTGGTTGACTCATTGGAGGTGTATTGTTATAACTAAAAGATGATGGTGATGTTGTTAGGAATGCGGAACCAATAATGCGATTTGGAAAGAGGTCGATTGAAAGATACGCAAACACAAATTTCAAGCCTCTAAAACTTACTCCTATTAGCTTCAAGAGCTATATGCAAGAGAATGGGTCTCATAAACATATTACTAATCTACGTAGCAATAAAGGGATTACAATTATGCAAAAATAGGCATAACAAAGTGAAATAACAAATAATTTATTATTAACCTACAAGACAAAAGTCTTAATGACAAAAGATGTAAATATGATAAGATAACATCTTATATAAACAAATAATCGACTACTAGACAAAAAGTTACCACATATCATCAAGACAAATAATCATATTACAGGAGAGCATGACATTGTTTGAGATACTTCATTGTGAAATTGTTTTGATGTAAAGCTTAGTCACTTAAGCATACTTACTCATTAATTAACACAATGATCTATGTGATTAATCTCTAGAATAAAATGACTTCTAAATGTTTATCATACCAAAAGCACTTTGACAAATTATAGGTGCATACATGGCAAACAAACAGTGTGACAAAGTCACAAAATAAGTAAGACAACAAATTCATGCAAACTATTATAACATTTTGGAGCATGCATCAATTAGGCTATCTTACGAAAAGGCTCAATGAATGTCAACTAAAGACAAGAGCTATCCAATATATAAGATCATCATGTATCAAAATGATATATCATGATATAACAAGTAACACTTTAATCTGTGAAACAACATATAACGAAAGAATGAAAATATCATATAAATCATGTTAACATAAAGTATATAAGTATGCAGACAAAACCTTTACAAAGTTTACTCATTTGACTATCAATCATGATAACGTCAAGATACTTAATCATATCAAGCAAAAACATGTAATCAACACATGTATGTGAAATGCAAGAAAATCACATCTACTCCTTGTTAGATTAATTTTTCTAAAACAAGATAAAATATCATCTTTTAATACTTACTTTAGGCAAGTATAGGAATAAAGATTTTTCAAGTTGGAGAATGAATATGAGACTATTACTAGTGGTGCTCAATTCAGGCTAAACACGACCATTTTTACGGGTGATTCCACATACCCAACTTCTCTGCTGGAAGCAATTTAACCGTTAGGTTAAATTGAGTTTCTAGTGCAATAGGTTCTCCAGTAGTCATTCTCATGTCTGAAAGATAGGAATTCTTATTTTTGCCTTTTGAAGTATAAAAAGGTGATAATTCACCAATACTTGATCTAATTAGACTCAACTATGTCTATTAAAACTAAGGTGATGAAGATGTCATGTTATACACGGGAATTTGACAAATATGTGTCAACATATTTCAATCTTGTGTTTTGGAATCTAAGGTTGAATGATCTAAAGGGTGACATCTTTTATGTTGAGTTTAAGTATGTGTTATGCAAGTGATTTGATCATCTAAGACCAAGAGATGTGTTTGTGTGTGATAATGGAATATGTTAAGAACGTTCTCAAGAAAGTTCTTTGGAACAAGTATCTAAATAAAGTTACCAACTTTTCTAGATCTTGTGTATGCTCTAGAGATGTGTAGGATATGCACAAGGTTTGAACTAGATTATGAGCAAGGTTATGATGTACGCTTGAAAGGAAATAGATACATACAGTATCTTTCAAAAAATAAGATTATCTTATGGGATAAAGTTATCATGCTTATGAAAACAAATACGCTAGTTCATAGAACTTGCAGATGTTTGTTTAAGATCATTTGGCCAATGAGGTGTAATAAAGTTTCTTGTAACACAACCGTTCATGTTGCAAGGAGAGAATGATGCATAGGATATATATTATCCTTTTAACAAGATGAAAACTAAACATATGATATCTTTGGCATAATGTTTTTCGAAACATCATATTTGTGGAAAACTAGAAGGGGGGTTGAATAGTTTTAGCGTTTAAAATTAATTCGCTTTGTTACTTATTGTGATTTCAAAGTCAAGTAAACAATAAAGCACACAAACAAGTAATATAAGTAAATAAGAAAAGAGATGAAAGATCAAACCACCCAACACGGATGTTTATAGTGGTTCGGCTACAAGAACTCTTATCCTTGCCCTACTCCACTCCTCGAGTGTAATAACTAAAAATCTAAAATGCGCAAAATGACCAAAATGCCCCTACAATTTAAAAAAATTTGATCTAAAAGCCTATAAATCACCAAATAAATTCCAAACCTTCGGGAATGAACTAGATATGAAGCCAAATAATTTTTGTGATTACAATTCAACATTTTGAAAAGTAAAAAATACACAAAATAATTATTTATGGCCGGTTTCTATTTAATTCGTATATTATTAATTCAAGATAAATTAAATAAAATACAAGATAAATGCAAATAAATTTAGGAAATTATCAAAATCAGTATTTGAGCTTAAATAAACTTTCTTGGGCCGAAATTCATTGATCCTTATCATCTATACACGTTTTTGTATTTTATTATATATAGAAAATATATACCGAAACCCTTAAACCTTTACCAAAATTCGATCAGCATCAAACCAACTAGGAAAAATTCGTAGCCAATTTTTCTAGTGATCTACAACATTGGAGGAAGCTTAGAAAATTGTTTGGAGGTCGTGGGATTCATTCGTGTGTTCGCTGGTGATTTGTTTTGTAGATTGAGGTTTATCGAGAGGTATAAATCCCATTTATCCCTTTGACACGTTCGATCTTGCATGTTGTATTTTTCTTACGTCCTTACCATCATATAGGTCCTAAATAAAATGTATAACATGAATCATGCAAGCTAGATTAACCGTAATAATTTTAGAGAGCAAAAACGTACATAAAATCCAAAATAAGCTATACGATTTTTTTGGGTTTGAAACCTATTTTATCTAAACTCTATACGAAGCATATGACCTGGGAAAAATAATAGTTCGAATTATAGGGCCCTAGATTTGTCGTGGTTAATTTAGGTTATATTCGGATTTAAAGAAAAATAAAAGAAAAATAAAGAAACCCTAGGTAACGATTTTAGGGTTAGGGTTTTTGTGCTTGGATCTGGTCATTTAATGATAATTAATGATGTGTTCATGATTGTTGGATGATTAGACGAGCTAGGGTTTGTTTTTCATATTAAAAGTGTCATACGATTTGAAATAAAATAAGAAGGGTTTGTTTTGCCAACTTTGAAACTTAAGGGTTATTTTTATAATGTTAATTAGGTCAGTACAAATGTGTAAAAATTATAAGATGAGGTCCTTATGTGTAAAATTTGCAAGATCATGATTTATTTGTTAATTTAAGGTACGAATTGGAAATTAATTAATTAGAGGGACTAAAAGTGTAAATTCAGGAAACTTGTGATTATTTTGTGTAAATAATATTATTAGGGAGATAATATGAAATTTTGGGTATTTATGGGTTCAATGTGTAATTATTATGGAATTATTATTTAAATTACAAGTTTTATAAACTAAAGGGACTAATTATGTAAATATGTAAAACATGGGGTGTAATTCATACCATGTGATAAAAGTGAGGGTATATTTTGTAATTTAGTAAAAATAAGGGCTTGTGATGTAATTATGAACGTAGTAAGGGTTAGTGTGTAAATTATGTAACTACAAGGTTTATTTTGAAACTTATGAAACTAGAGGGTTGTAACTTGTAAATTGTGAAACTAAAGGGCTTAAGATGTCATTCTAAATAACATGGGTACTTAAATCAGTAACTTAAAGCATTTTCATGATTAGACCTTTGAATTTGGTGAAGTTACAATTAAAACCCTAAACTATGAAAACTTGTCATAAATAAACCTAGACTTTTGTAACTTGCTAAAATGTACCTTAATCCCGTAATAAGTCTTGATTAATGACTTAACCTAAATTGGTGATATTATAATCTTGCTAATTATGGAAACTTGCTAATTCGGGAAACCTGCTAATAAGGAAAGTTACCTAACAAGGAAAGTTACTTAAAATGAAAAGATAACTAAAAACCACTTGTCATTCTGTCTTCTACTCCCTTAGGTTCGAGGAAGGAGTAATTTGATCCTTGTCAATTGCTATCCTTGTGTTCTGCTAATAAGGTACAGATATTCTGCCCTTCTAGTAAGGTGCCTTCGTTTCTCTTGATTTCTTATCTTGATTCGTTTAGGATTCCCAAAGCCATTGCTATGTTCCCTTGTACTGTGAACCTTAGAGTTGAACCTTTGCCTTGATCTTTTGTCTTGAATCTTGTCTTGAACCCTGCTGTGAACTCTGATAGGAACTTTGACTGGAACCCAAATATGTTGGACATTGTAAAGGGGATGAGAAAACCTTTTTGATTATTTATGAAAACGTTTTAAGAAAACTATTTTTAAGACTGTCTCTATGAAAAACTGTTTTGAAAAGACCATTTTTATGAAGACCATTTTGCAAGGTTATTTTTATAAGAAAATGTTTTAAAGGATTTTGAACCTTTGTCATTTACTTCTGAAATATCTTGACGTGAACCCTTTACCATGAACCATTGATATTTGGACCTTTGCTGTGATTTAGACCTTTGACTTTGACCTTTCAGTTTGATACCCGAGCCAAGTTCGTTTCCTAGCCATGAAGGTAACATGGCCGTGTCATTGATGCACCAATGGCATGACTCCAGTGTGTTCGAGTGATGTTACACACCGTCCCTATATTGTTCGTAACGTGCACATTATATTTATTATATTATTGTTCGAGGGGCGTATGGATGCATCCTAGGTTAGTGTTTGTATTAATGGATATTATGTTATATTGTTCGGTGATTGATGTTGTGTGCAATACACGTCTCTCACAAAGTTCGGGAACTGATCATTCCAATTTGATACATGAGGTCACCCCTCATATTATCTGGTTACTTAGAGGCATCCCCTCTAGATTGCTACAGGGTTAATATATTTGATTTGTTCGGGCTCGTGGAGGATTACTGACCCTTATTACTTTTTATTTCCTTTTCTTTTCATTTCGTTCTTATTCATCTTCTTTGCTTATGACTTATATATTCCAATGCACTAAACTATACATGTTCATTTTCTTTTACTTTCGTTTTCGTTTTTATATATCTGTTCACTGTGCTTTTTAAGCTCAACCGCGTTTCTTTTCCCGCGGCAGGTTTTTAGTTGGAAGCTGGGTTATGAGTGGAGAGAACCTTGGACTTAGAAGACTTCGATAGCTATTTCGGGATTAGAGTTGACTAGAAGTTGTTACGTTTAGAATTGGTAGTTATTGAAATTCTCAATTGTAACCTCGTATATTCGGTATTATCTTTTGTACCTTGTATTACTGTTGATGTATGCTTTGTTTTAATCTGATATGAAACCATTTTTGCGATATCTTTACCCTTATTGGGTTGGGGTTTTACAATTATGGTATCAGAGAGACAGGCTGCGATTCGTAATACATTTACCCTTGACCTGTGTAAGTTAGGACCACTAAGTTTTCCCTGTAGGCGCTTGTAGGACAACCTTTGAAAATTTGCTTTAAGATTTCCCAATAGGAACGTAAGTTTTGACCAGTGAGGAATTGGTAGACTATAAGGTATTTGTTTAAGTATCATTGCTTCCGCATTACTCTGATTCGTGCCTTTGCCTTTAGCTAAGCCTTATAAGGACTTTTGTTTGAGAAGCTAGAAAGCTTGCAACCTAAGTTTAGTAACCAAGTAAGTTTGAAATCCCTCGAGAACTACATGGATACCTTGCACCATTTAAGTTTCACTTCCTGATTTGGAATCCCCGTTTCCGATTAGGTTGATAAATGGTTTGATACCTTTCTGACCATCCAGATGGTCATCCAACCATAATGAGTTTGACACATTCTACGAATTCATTACTCATGTCGGATATGAAGTGTATCATCTGATACTACTCAGTTCTAAGTGATCCATTACTACTCCTATGAGAATCCTGACAATTATCACTATCGGTTAGATCCTGTTGATATCTGATATCACTTTTGAAAATCGAAAGCTTATGTTTTGCACCACCTAGGTTTTGAAACCTATTTAAATCTAGAAGACATTGAGAATTGCACAATAATTGCCTGACACTATTAATTCTCATCTTCAGATTTTAACTCTGATCTCTAATCCTTTCATCAATCATTTTGATGCCTCTTCGGGCACTCTGAGAATCTCCATGGCGATGACGTACTTGATGTATTCTCTTTTTGTCTCTTGTTTTTGATAAGTATCTATAAATCTTCCGACACTAGTTGATTTCGTTTCACCCATCTCGGTCCCTACGAGAAGTCTTGTAGTGTTTAACCACGAGTATAAGAATGTTTCCCTCTCACTTATGAAACGATAATTTTTTCTATGCTGATCTGTCTTTCTTCGGAGAGTTAACTTCGATTTTATTCTGACAAGGAATTGGTTGATTGAGCATTCAAATATTGACAATTTTCTTTTCTATGTCTCACCTTTAATGTTGGCAACAATTTTAAACTCTCTACTATGATTGCCGATTGTTAAACTCTCTTCTATCACTATTACTCTGGAGACTCGTGTGTTACCTTCGTGATTGTGAAGTTTTCCTAGAATCCATCTCGTGCACCGATGAATGAACCTCATCTTGAGAGTTATTGGGCACCCTGAGTTTTCTGAATATAATTCCTGGTTGAACCGTCGAATTTTCTATCGGAGCGTGAAGAAGGATTTGACTTGATAGCGAGAGATTGTCTAGTCACCAAGCGAAGGTGTCTTTCAGATGTGTCCGGGATCATATAGTTTGATTTGAGGAACCGGGAAGAGCAGCAACCGAAGACCAGGAAGTGAGTTTACCTAAGTGTATTTTCTGGACGTGTTTTAGTTTCGTTCGCGATAAAGAAGGATGGTGACTGGAGATAGCTGAACCGTATTACTGTTAGGAGCCAATATTCCTCCTCCCTGAAACGACTATGTGTTTGTGTAATTTCAGAGCGCGAAGTTTTCTTCTGATGAATTAATTTTATTCTTAAAATCGCCTTCTGTATTCGTAAACGACTGCTATGACAGTTAGTGACGCTAATAGTATTAGCTAAAGCTCTGACTGTTTTGTGAATTTGATAAATAATGTCTTTCTCATGAGTACTTGGGCAAATGGTCATTGTATGACTTAATAGTACATTCGGAGACGAGGAAGAGCATGGAAATCATCTTTGCACCTTGTTAAGAGAAGTCGTCAATCATTTGTGCATACTGAGAGATTGATAATTGTTGAGACAACGATGTTCTTAATGGAGGATATCTCTTTAAATTCCGCAAGTTTTGACAACTATCACCAATTGGTCAAGACCGATAGCAGAACGAAGAACTGAAACCTTTTGAACCTTGCAGAAGAATTCTGGAAGATGTTTGCAACTGATGATACCATGGAGGAATTTCGTGAACAGATAGAAACAGCTTAGTTGAGAATGGAGTTTTTGGAAAAGCTAAATTAGAAATTAGCTGCCATACCTTCAGGCGGAACAATCTTTGGGATAAATCAGAAAGAGACTCGGTGATACTCCCTTGTCGCACAGGAAGTTTCGGATGCATCAAAGACAACTAGAAGCATATCAGAAGAATTATTTCACTGCCTTACCTGGAGTTGACAACAACGGCGGCTACCCTGAAGAGTGAAGACATTCCTTACAAGGTAGAAGTGTTGGCGATGCAGAAGACGAAATTTAGTCAAGATGGCGAACCTGGAGCTGATGAAGACATGCAGTCTAATTTTTCCTATTCATCTTGGTTGTACTAAGATGAATTGAGAGCGGAAGCAGACTGGATAATGAAGAGATTCAAAGATCGTGCCAGAAATCCACATTACTCCATCACATTCCAAGAAGAACTGCAGGAGGCCCGACGAACCAGACACAAGTTCCCGATTTTGGCTTCACTTTCCGATTGATGGACAGACGAAGACAGATTAACCGGACTTGAGGAGATTGGATGTGTTGAATGGGCGGAGTTTAGAAACAGACCCTTTATGTTTAGAAGAGTACTATGTTTCGGATGTGATTCTGGGAAGACCGAAGATTTTGACGACTAACTTTCACTTCCATTGACTCACTTAAGCTTCGTTATATAGTAATAAGATCCTCTCATGATTTAAGTTCCCTAGAAGCATTTCAGTTTCGTGTTTATTTTCGTTAGTTCAGAGATTTTGGCAAATTGTGGAAGATATGATGCTTGTGACGGCGTACCTCATTTTGCTAGGCAATCTGGGATTTGGATACTCTTGCGAATAGTTTTGTTTTCCTCTTGATTAGGGCATTCAAAATTAGGTTGACCTCGAGACTGTAGAAGTACTAGGTGGATTAAGATATGTGGTTTTGATTACGACTTGAGATAAAGTATGACCATCATGAGGGCATATTTATATGATGCCAGTATTATGACGTCTGGCCAACGTGATAATACTTACATCATATAACGTGCACTTGTTGTGGGCATAGGATATCTTGGGAGTACCTAGGAAGTTTAGAATTTGAATCTCCGTTGGATTATCCGTGATTAGTGAGACTTTAGGTTCATTCTACCTATGCGTATACTCTACCTTCGTTCGTTAAATATCTGGATGAGTTTGGACTCTCGTTTTCATTCTGTTGACCTCAGTGATAAATCTTGAATTCTTGTAAAACTCCTTACTGATTGATACAATTAATTTGATCTGAAATCTTGTTCGTATTCCATATGAGCTTTCCGAAAGATTCGCCTATCATCCATTCTATGTTGCATGGACCTTTTGATCAAATCAAATTATTTCGTCTTCTTCTGAGAAATTTGAACCCATCTTGCTTTATGTGATCCATGAGAAATAAAGTTATTCCATTCGTAAAGATTCTTTGGTAGAATCACCCAGAGCGTGAGGCTACCTGGGAGACCGAGGAATCGATACGAATTAGTTATCCACATTTCGTGTTTTGATCCGGTATGTCCTTGTTTGTTTTCCGTTCTATTTCATTTCCGTTTCTTTGCAAATTTCGAGGACGAAATTTTTTTTAGAGGGGAAGAAGTTGTAATACCTAAAAATCTAAAATGTGCAAAATGACCAAAATGGCCATACAATTTTAAAAAAATTGATTTAAAAGCCTATAAATCACCAAATAAATTCCAAACCTTCGGGAATGAACTAGATATGAAGCCAAATAATTTTTGTGATTACAATTCAACATTTTGAAAAGTAAAAAATACACAAAATAATTATTTATGGCCGGTTTCTATTTAATTCGTATATTATTAATATTATTAATTCAAGATAAATTAAATAAAATACAAGATAATTGCAAATAAATTTAGGAAATTATCACAATCAGTATTTGAGCTTAAATAAACTTTCTTGGGCCTAAATTCATTGATCCTTATCATCTATACACGAATTTGTATTTTATTATATATAGAAAATATATATCGAAACCCTTAAACCTTTACAAAAATTCGATCAGCATCAAATCAACTAGGGAAAATTCGTAGCCTATTTTTCTGGTGATCTACAACATTGGAGGAAGCTTAGAAAATTGTTTGGAGGTCCTGGGATTCATTCGTGTGTTCGCTGGTGATTTGTTTTGTCGATTGAGGTTTAGCGAGAGGTATAAATCCCATTTATCCCTTTGACACGTTCGATCTTGCATGTTGTATTTTTCTTATGTCCTTACCATCATATAGGTCCTAAATAAAATGTATAACATGAATCATGCAAGCTAGATTAACCGTAATAATTTTAGAGAGCAAAAACGTACATAAAATCCAAAATAAGCTATACGATTTTTCTGGGTTTGAAACCTATTTTATCTGAACTCTATATGAAGCATATGACCTGGGAAAAATAATAGTTCAAATTATAGGGCCCTAGATTTGTCGTGGTTAATTTAGGTTATATTCGGATTTAAAGAAAAATAAAAGAAAAATAAAGAAACCCTAGGTAACGATTTTAGGGTTAGGGTTTTTGTGCTTGGATCTGGTCATTTAATGATAATTAATGATGTGGTCATGATTTTTGGATGATTAGAGGTGCTAGGGTTTGTTTTGCATATTAAAAGTGTCATACGATTTGAAATAAAATAAGAAGGGTTTGTTTTGCCAACTTTGAAACTTAAGGGTTATTTTTATAATGTTAATTAGGTCAGTACAAATGTGTAAAAATTATAAGATGAGGTCCTTATGTGTAAAATTTAAAAGATCATGATTTATTTGTTAATTTAAGGTACGAATTAGAAATTAATTAATTAGAGGGACTAAGAGTGTAAATTCAGGAAACTTGTGATTATTTTGTGTAAATAATATTATTAGGGAGATAATATGAAATTTTGGGTATTTATGGGTTCAATGTGTAATTATTATGGAATTATGATTTAAATTACAAGTTTTATAAACTAAAGGGACTAATTATGTAAATATGTAAAACATGGGGTGTAATTCGTACCATGTGATAAAAGTGAGGGTATATTCTGTAATTTAGTAAAAATAAGGGCTTGTGATGTAATTATGAGCGTAGTAAGGGTTAAAGAGTAAATTATGTAACTATAAGGTTTATTTTGAAACTTATGAAACTAGAGGGGTGTAACTTGTAAATTGTGAAACTAAAGGGCTTAAGATGTCATTCTAAATAACATGGGTACTTAAATTAGTAACTTAAAGCATTTTCATGATTAGACCTTTGAATTTGGTGAAGTTACAATTAAAACCCTAAACTATGAAAACTTGTCATAAATAAACCTAGACTTTTGTAACTTGCTAAAATGTACCTTAATCCCGTAATAAGGCTTGATTAATGACTTAACCTAAATTGGTGATATTATAATCTTGCTAATTATGGAAACTTGCTAATTCGGGAAACCTGCTAATAAGGAAAGTTACCTAACAAGGAAAGTTACTTAAAATGAAAAGATAACTAAAAACCACTTGTCATTCTGTCTTCTACTCCCTTAGGTTCGAGGAAGGAGTAATTTGATCTTTTTCAATTGCTATCCTTGTGTTCTGCTAATAAGGTACAGATATTCTGCCCTTCTAGTAAGGTGCCTTCGTTTCTCTTGATTTCTTATCTTGATTCGTTTAGGATTCCCAAAGCCATTGCTATTTCCCTTGTACTGTGAACCTTAGAGTTGAACCTTTGCCTTGATCTTTTGTCTTGAATCTTGTCTTGAACCCTGCTGTGAACTCTGATAGGAACTTTGACTGGAACCCAAATATGTTGGACATTGTAAAGGGGATGAGAAAACCTTTTTGATTATTTATGAAAACGTTTTAAGAAAACTATTTTTAAGACTGTCTCTATGAAAAACTGTTTTGAAAAGACCATTTTTATGAAGACCATTTTGCAAGGTTATTTTTATAAGAAAACGTTTTAAAGGATTTTGAATCTTTGTCATTCATTTCTGAAATATCTTGACGTGAACCCTTTGCCATGAACCATTGATATTTGGACTTAGACTATTTGGACCTTTGCTGTGATATAGACCTTTGACTTTGACCTTCCAGTTTGATACCCGAGCCAAGTTCATTTCCTAGCCATGAAGGTAACATGGCCGTGTCATTGATGCAACAATGGCATGACTCCAGTGTGTTCGAGTGATGTTACACACCGTCCCTATATTGTTCGTAACGTGCACATTATATTTATTATATTATTGTTCGAGGGGCGTATGGATGCATCCTAGGTTAGTGTTTGTATTAATGGATATTATGTTATATTGTTCGGTGATTGATGTTGTGTGCAATACATGTCTCTCTCAAAGTTCGGGAACTGATCATTCCAATTTGATACATGAGGTCACCCCTCATATTATCTGGTTACTTAGAGGCATCCCCTCTAGATTGCTACAGGGTTAATATATTTGATTTGTTCGGGCTCGTGGAGGATTACTGACCCTTATTACTTTTTATTTCCTTTTCTTTTCATTTCGTTCTTATTCATCTTATTTGCTTATGACTTATATATTCTAATGCACTAAACTATACATGTTCATTTTCTTTTACTTTCGTTTTCGTTTCTGTATATCTGTTCACTGGGCTTTTTAAGCTCAGCCGCGTTTCTTTTCCCGCGGCAGGTTTTTAGTTGGAAGCTGGGTTATGAGTGGAGAGAACCTTGGACTTAGAAGACTTCGATAGCTATTTTGGGATTAGAGTTGACTAGAATTTGTTACGTTTAGAATTGGTAGTTATTGAAATTCTCAATTGTAATCTCGTATATTCGGTATTATCTTTTGTACCTTGTATTACTGTTGATGTATGCTTTGTTTTAATCTGATATGAAACCATTTTTGCAATATCTTTACCCTTATTGGGTTGGGGTGTTACATCGAGCCTCTAACTCGAGAGTTATTCTTCACTAAGAAACAAACTCCCTTCTTGGCGGAGAAAACCTTAGTACACGTTGCTTAAACCTTTTTCCGGTACAAAGCTAAATACCGGGTTCTTGTTTAAGGAAGAACGAACCTGACGTCGCCTAAATGATTACCGACACTAAGCTAGATGTCAAGTTCTTTACAAGGGTACAACCACTCCCGTTTGGTTCTTTACAAGGGTACAACCACTCCCGACACTCTATGTGTTTTGAGGACTAAAACACTAACCGGACTCTACTGTATGAATAATACTGACTATGATGTGTGACTAATAAAAGAACACATAAACTCTATGCTAGAAGGAAGATAACAGACTATTACTCCTTATATGTTGAGATCTTCTTTGCTACAAAAGGAAAGATCAATGAAATGTTAGTAAGCTAAGGGTTAGTGATATGCAAATGAATGAGTATGTATTTTAAGCTGTATGAGTGATGAAATGGCCAAATGAGCAGCTTGCTATTTATAGGCAAAGCTGATCAACAGGCGGCGGATCCGGCAGATCCCTAAATATGGATCCGTCCGTGTATCCAAATGGATCCGTCGTGTCAGGCCAGCTAAGAGATCTTCAAATCTTTCCAAATCTTGCCATATCTTTCCATATCTTCAAATGTAAACTCTTTGGCTTGAAGATCTAAACAAAATATCACAAAATCTTACTAAGATTGTGTACATGATGCATGCCATGATGTCATCATAATATTTAACTAATAAAGTTTCCATTTTAAGAAATAAACATGTAAACTTGTATATGTTATTCCTAGTGAACTTTGTAATGTAAAATGTGTTTGTAAAATGCTTATCACTATAAATGTAAAAGACTTAATCTTATTTATGCTTTGCTTAAAGATAAACTTTGTAATTGTCATTAACAAAACTAAGCAAAGATCGTAAAATATAAATAACGTTTTTAGGACGATATTTGTATTAACAATCTCCCCCTTTTTGTTGATGACAAAACATAAAGTGTATTTTTAAGTAGAGAGCTTAAATAAGGGGCAGTACATACATTTTAAGCTAAAATGTATGTATTGTGATGTTTCACAGTTGATGCAAACTTAATCCTATCTCCCCTTTTTTGTCGAAACAAAAAGAAGATATGCGTAGCGGAATGCGATTTTGAGAACTTTAAAGCTCCCCCTTGATTTATACTCCCCCTAAATGGAGTAACAAGGATATGATGTATGATCCTACAAAATAAATGGTTAGAATATGCTATGCTCCTCTTTGATGTATACTCCTCATTGCTAGAGTACCAACGTATACATTTCAAGAGTATGATATGATGTATGATCCTACAAAACAAATGGTTAGACTATGATATGCTCCCCCTTGATGTATACTCCTCATTGCTAGAGTACCAACGTATACGTTTCAAGGATGAGAAATGCTAAAAATGATGAGTTAGTATATGATATGCTCCCCTTCGATCTATACTCCCCGTTGCTAGGGTACCAACATATATGAATCAAGGTTGAGAAAAGCTACAAAAGAAAAGTTAGTTACTTCAATCAAGAAGCAATATGCATATGCAATAGTCAACCAAGAAAGGTCAACCCATTTGACTTCTAGAAAGTCAAATTTAAGTGTCTGATCAAAATTTTGTACCTAATGTACATTTGATCAATGCAATATGTGGAGTTAAAACAACCGAACAATGATGTTAGTATTCTAAAATAATATGCTTAATGTTGATCACCCACAAGCATAGACACATAACATCCATTCATTGAAAATTTGTTTATGACATAAGTCACTAAACATGATGTTACAAGAAGAAAATAAATCCTACAAAGAAAATAATAGGATGAATCCTAAGAACACCTATTGAGAAGGATTGGTTGGGTTTGATGAAGATGTGATGGTAGCAAGCCAAATGGATTCTAAGTTCTTGGTATCATGTGGGTTTGAATCAAGTTCCTTATTGCCTTGAATGTTTGGTTGATTGAGCCACATTGACCCATCAATGTTTTGGAGTGTGGTAAGTAAATCATGAGGTTGCAAGTTGGGTGATTGTAAAGATGATGTGGGTATTGGTGAGGAAGCTAATGGTGGTGATGGTAATCTTGGTTGAGATGGAGTTGGTGATGGTGTATTACCTATTGGAGTTATGGTAGGCGATGGTGACTTTGATGTAGGTGATGGTGTGGTACTTAGTGGAATTATGATAGGTGAAGATGATCTTGATGATTGAGTTGAAACGGGTGATGATATGTTAATCACAGGAGTGATGATGGGTGTTGAAGTAGTAGTGGATATGGTAGGAAAGTTCACATTAGAGATTGGATTTACAATCCAGTATGGTCTAACACTAATTCTGGCAGTCCTTCTGTGTGATCTGGACATGTGTGAGTTGTTGGTTTTGTGCATTGAGAAGTTGTGCAGGTATGATTATGAGAATGTGAGTTGAAATCATCCTAAGGCTTCTAATTTATACTACTCTAAGGTGCATGGAAATTGGTGTTTGGATTGATGTTTGAAGAGGTGTTGGAACAAGATAAAGTGGTTTGTCCTATTTATGAAGGTGAATCCATAGAAATGTAGTTAATATGAAGAAATGCAGTGGATGACTCAAAAGAATGAAATGTGATTGATTCACGGATTCCAAGGAACCTAGCTAAGGAATCCTGATGTATTAGAGAAGGATAACCTAGGCAAAAATTTGAATATTCAAATTTTGGTGGGAAAGTTGATTCTATTGTTTTCTAATTGTTCTAATAGTTCCTAATCATCCTAATTATCAGTAGAAAACTCTAAAATGAAGAGTCTAAGAGTTGATTAATCGGGAAAGTTTTGAAAAATTTGTTGTTGGTACCCACGGATCCAATCAACAACAAAGGTGGAGCCAAAGTTTTGGAGCCGTGGAATCTGTGGGTTCTGCACTGGCGGAACCGAGTGATAAACTAGGCGGATCCAAATTTTGGGATCCGCCAGATCCGCCAAATGGATTTTCAGTTTCTTAACAGAATGAAAGTCAAATTTCGCGTTTCTTGGTCAAAACCAGAAAAATCTTCTAAAACCTATTTAATAGCTAATATGTGACACAAATATGCTAAACATATAGATTCTAACACACGTATACACATAGATTAATCCGATTATAACATCTTACCATAAAAAGGAGTTAAGCCAAACAAGGTCTTAATCTCGGAACATTGATAACAATATGTGTTATCGACCTGCAACTACAAGTTAGTTCACGTAGAAGATAAGTGCAAAACATAATATCTCAAGAACCACACAAGTTCAATATCTCATTGACAATGTAATTCTAAAAAAAAATCTAAAACCAAACGCTCCTTGGATGTCACTTGTTGCTTAACATCTTGATTATTTTCTTCTGACCCTTCTGAAGTTTCATGATCCATCGACCTAGATTCTTTATCATTCCCTTTGTTTTTCAAATCTCTTCGGATTCATTGTTAATGGAAGGAAGTTGATTCAAGTATTCAGGTGGAGGAATCTTAGAGTTTGGCAAACTGTCTTCGTCACTAGCTGATGATAATGAAGATGAGGATGAAGAATGAGCACGTTTTCCTCTTGCTACGGCTACTCTAAAATCACTAAGAGGAACAAAGGTGTGTGGGATTTCGGTGTAAAGAGGAAGGAAACCGCTCTCATTTCGAGGAATAGGTATAGAAGCTCTAAACAGACGGGTAAGAAGCATCCCGTATGGCATGGCGGTTGAGCCTAAGACTAGTATATCGGCCATCCTTTTGGCGATTTAGTAGGCTAAGTTGAATTGTTGGTGGGTAGATACACAGTAGAGCATGTAGCATAAGCTTGCGTTCATGTGATCCCTATTACCAACAGTGTTAATGAAATTGGCTCTAAGAATCTCCTCTAGTTTCTTAAATTCGGGTTTGAGTTCATTAAGCTCCATGGCAAATGGATCTCGATTTATTTGTTTACCTCGGATTTTCTTAGTTAGGTTGGTTCTAGGATTGAAAAGATGGTCTCGAATGATTTCTTTGGAAGTGAGAGGTGTATCGTATGGATGTGAACGACCAAGGTTGCATTCTAGAATGGACAAAGGCCACTTGTCTGAATAAAAACAAGTTCCTTGATTTGGAATACCTAAAACTTCTCCGAATTGATTTAAAGGAAAGCTGAATTGACTTTGGTTTACTTTGAAATGGATGCTTAAAGCTCCAAAGTCGTCAGATCTAAGTTTTACGGAGGCATAGAATTCAAGAATAAACCTAGGAATGATAGGTTCATCTATGTCGAGGAGACAGTCAAGTTGGATGGATGCTAATTGTTCATGGATATTGGTTTCTTCTAAAAATGATGAGTCTACGGTTCTACCTTCGTGAACATACCGTTTTTCTAAGGTTTTGAAGACATTAACTTGAGGTTCGGTGAGACCTTTGGTTTTGTGGTGTTGAGGTAGGTATTTTTTGGTGTGTTTGTGATCGTAATAGGTTGCGGGAGGCATAGTTATCCTAGAAAAAAATATATAGTTTAGTTAAGAATACGTATATATATGTCTAGTGTGTGCCTACATGGGGACAATGTGGAGGTGCGGTTATCTCGACTCCTTTTGATGCATGAAAATTATGTTTATGCAAGTTTTATGATAAAACGAGAGATAACCCAAATGCTCCTATTTCAATGTAGCTACGATTGAATGTACCCGAAAATACATATTAATTATATATTCCCTTTAGCATTCAAGAGACATTATGCAGGTGATGCTCAAAACATAACGTTTTGTATTTGTATGAACAATGTCCAAAAACCATTTTTCCTAGTCGTGAGAAGATTTTAGCAAAAATTTATCATGGGGTTTTTGATGAATAATGACAATGTACTATAAGATGTAATTCCTAACTATGATATCTAATTCCTAATTATAAAGAAAATGATTTGTTATGTTGTTTTAGCATGCCTCATGGTTTTACAAGAAAAATGAGTAAACCCCAAGTTTTGATTTTGTGCAATAAATAGGAATTCTAGACTCAGATTAGAGATTAGATAGGATTAGGATACTTACAGTGATGAATTAAGCACAAATTGGTTGTTGAGAATGACCTAATTTTTGAGTTTGGTGAGTTATGGGTCAAGTTCAGTGAGATGTGTGTTTTGGGGAATATGGTGTACAGTAAAGGGTGTTTGTTTTGATAAATTTAAAACTGTCTCATCAGTCCACGGATCCGGCGGATCCCAAACAAGGGTTCCGCCCTTGTTGTCGTTTGGATCCGCAGGATCAGAACCCAGGTTGGGTTTTGTCGTGTTTAGTTGATCTAAGGTTTGGGTTAATGTTTAATCTATTCACTAGGTTCCATTAATCCTAAATCAAGTCTAAGCTAGTTGAGAGGTTCTCTCTTGAGAGGTTTTGTGAGGATATCAGCAGTGTTGTCCTCTGAGGAAACTTTCTCAATTGAGATGTTTTCCTTTTAAACATTGTCACGAGGGAAGTGGTGACGTATTTCTATGTGTTTGGTTCTAGCGTGTTTGGACTGGGTTTTTGCTAAGATCGATGGTTCCTTTGTTGTCACAAAGAATGGGAAATGTTATAATCGGTGAGAGCCTGCTTCATCCATGCTCCTTGTTGACACACTCTGCCTTGATGGTTGAAGTTGCGAGGACTGTTTGTTTCTTAGTGAATCATGAAGTAAAACAATGTCTTACACTGCTTGTACTTTTCCTATCAACATAATTACTGGAATGGTCTAAGTAGGCATACACTTTGGTTTTTACACCAGTCCCTTTGGGATACCATAATCCTAGATGTGTAGTGCCTAAATATCCGTTTAATGGTTTTAAGATGAGATGTCTTTGGATCTTCTTGAAAGCATGCACAAAGACTAACACTAAACATAGTGTCCAGTCTACTAGCCGTTTGGTAGAGTAAACTACCAATTATCCCTCTATATTTAGTGCTATCTATTGATTCACTTTCATCATTCTTGGTGAGTTTGGTTTCGTAAGACATTGGTGTTTTCATGGGTTTAGAATCTTCAAGACCAAATTTCTTAAGCATATCTTTGATATACTTTGATTGGTTGAATAATATCCCATCTTTTATTTGGAGACCTAAGAAAAAGTTTAGTTCATGCTCATTTCAAACTTGTTATGCATGATTTGTGAGAAATCTGTGCATAGCACTTGACAAGTTGAACCGAACATAATGTCATTCATATATATCTGGACTATGATAACATGCGATCCCTTTTTCTTGGTGTAGAGAGTATTGTCTGCTAAGAAAGTCTTAAGTCAATTAGCCAATCTTTTGGTGTTTGCTTAAGTTCATATAATTCTTGAGTAAACACGGTTTTTCAAGATTAGCAAAGCCTAAGGCATTTCTAGGAATGGGTTTGAGGGCTTTATAGATACGGGTCAAAATCATTCCGTAGGGTCCTAACGAGTTCCTTAGATGATAAGGATAGAATTAATCTCATAATGACATGACCTAAGCGTTGATGCCATAAATTTGAGATATCGTCCAAAGAAGTGAGACAACGTTTGTCTTTGGGTGTTTTGATAACACAAACGTTATTCAAAATACCTTTTCCTAAGGTTATTCCATCCTTAAGTATTTTACTTTCATTTTCACAAAAAAGACATTATACTTTTCACGGCATAATTGACTAATCCTAAGCAAGTTAAATCCTAAGATATCTACATGAGTAACATCATCAATAGTGAGAGAGTCATGAGAAATTGTACCTTTTTCGATGATTTAACTATCAAGCTTGCTACCGAAAGTGATAATTCCTTCATCGTACACTTGGTAGGTTGAGAAAAAGGCTTTTGTTTCTCATCATGTATCTTGAACACTTACTATTTTTAATCCAATTATCTGATTCTAACTTGAATTTTGAGCATACCTTAGTTCAAGAAAAGCTCAAACATTTGGTTCCCAATATCACATGGGTCCATTTGGGTTAGACGCAACATTACCATGGTTCACTAATATCTAGCATATAATCGAAGGGAATTGCCACAAATTGTTTCCGAAGCATGGTTCCTTTATCTACAGTTGTTTTGATTCTACACTTACTTTGATCATTTTCTAAAGAGACTGATGGTTTTTATTTGTTAATAATTGCACTAGTGCTAGGTTTTCTAGTGACATTAACTAGATTTCTACGATCTAATTTTCTACCCTTCTGTTCATGTTCTGTTCCCGCGGATCCTTTGGATACAACCGGCGGAACCAAAATTTTGGATCCGCCAGATCCGTAGCTATCAGAAGTAGTTGGAACAGTCTCTTTTTCTTTTACTGTTTGTTCCTGAAAATCACTTAAGTTTCCATTTTTCATAAAATCTGGTTTGAAACTACCATGAGGTATTCTTTGCATTTTCATTATATCATCAGTACTACTTAAGTGTTTATCAAACCTTTTGAATTTTGAGTTTTGTCTGACAAGAACCTCCTGTGTGGATTTTAATGTATCTATTTCAAGTTTTAGTCTTTGACATAAAACACATGTTTCTCTACCTCTTTCTAACTGTTGGGTTCGTAAAACACCCAATTATCTTAAACAGGATTTGAACACAAATTAAGCTAAGTGTTAACTTAAACCGAGAACAATTCAAGTCACTGAGAGAACAGTCTCTCAGTGAGTCATCTTCAGGATGCTTAAGGCGAGTTCAATAAAGGACTCACTCTCAGGAAGGCGGTTGATAACGCCTAAATCTAACATGTTTTTGGTAGCGTTATCGGTAGTTTTATATATGTTTTGTGGTTATATTTATATGCTTTTGTTACTAAATCGTACCAAAGTGTGTTTGCAAATCATTTGTAGCCAAAGACAGGAAAATGGATGGAAAAGATGCAAAAATGAGGAAAAAGGAAATATTTATGATTGCATGTGAATCTTGTGTCAAGTTCTGCACCGTAAGGTATTTCAATGAGTTAAAGTCCAAGTAGCCGAGTTAATAAGCTTAAGGATGAAGGGAAAGATCAAAGAATCAAGAGCTACGACCGAGAAACAAGTCATACGGAAAAGTCCAAGAAAAAGGTTCACCAGCAGTAGCCATCCGATCGGTCGCCGCCCGCAACCGAATCGGATGGGGAGATTTGGGATTTACCGAGAAGACCAACCGATCGGTAGACCATTCTATCCGATCGGTTGGAAGTCGCTGTTGACCCAAGACTTCTTTATTAAGGATTGTGACTTTATAAATCCGGTTCTAGGTCCTTCTTTTCAGTATTCTAACCATTCAATACTACTTGGAGAGCAAGAGAAGCATTTATGCACTTAGACCCTTGGTTAGAGCAATTTATTGAACCATTTGTTGGGTATTTATAATACCAATCAATCTAAAGAAAAGAGAGAGTGCTTGCTTGCTAGAGGAGAGAACCATTCATAGAAAATACTCAAGAAATTCGTCCATAGGTCCAGGAGAAGGGAGAAAGTCGATTACATCATTTCCATTGCTTGTGGAATCATTGTCTTTCACTTGTAATCTTATTTCCAATCATTGTAAGACTTTCAATCATGGTTTCTAATGTTCAACGTATTGAGTTTGCATTTATGTTTGCTATGAGCGGCTAGTGCCTTTGTGCACTTGCTTAGATGATGTGTATTATTCATTGATTGGCATATGATTGTGATAACATGTTTTAATTCAATTTCAAGTCGATTCTAAGAACCAATTGTGATTAAGTTTCATAGTGACATTTGGGTAATCAAGTTTAACTAGTGCTAGTAATCTTAAGGGTCGAAAGAACTATTGTTATTCCACTAGTTATAATCATTTGTCTATGAATGATTGTTGTCTTCCACTATTCTTGATTAAACAAAGGAACTTGATTGTGGTTGTAATGAAAATGCTTTTGTCTATCAAAACGGATTGATTGTAAACCAATTTAAAGGTCGAGAGATTAATAGTTTACTTTCAATTGTGACCTTTTGTCTATAATCGGTTACCTTTTGTATTGACCATTTCCTAAGCTTGTTTGCTAGAACAAAAGATTGTTTTTGTGTTTGAGGAACATCAACTCATGAACCTTGAATTGATCTTGAATTGATTGGTTAAACGTAATGCTTGTTTTTATAAACCAAAATCTTGACGAAGGTTTAATTTGTAGAAACAATAGATTAGTGTCAAAACTAATTATCACAACCAACATGTTATCCAAAGTTATCACAATCATATTAGTCAATTGTAGTACACTAGTCTAAGCAAGTGTAGTTTTTAATCATTTGAATTTTCATAATATCATTACTACTTGTTTGAGAAAGTTGCTTTTAACTTACAATTCGATTCACTACACAAATCCCTGCGAACGATCCCGACTTACCATCAAAATCTTGCTACAACGGACGAGTATACTTGCTCGTATGTGTTGTCATTAGATTCGGTAATTCACCCCTTATAAATTTAAAACTTGCACCGAACCGGGCACATCAAGTTTTTGGCGCCGTTGCCGGGGATTTTGATCGTGTTTATGTAAGTTTTAGTCCATTTCTCATATAGTTAGTTTTCGTAAAAAAAAAAAAAAAAAAAAAAAGTCTTACCGAGCTGCCCATCCGATCGGTTGTTCATCCATCCGATCGGTTTTCCAAAATTTTCATTTACCGAGAGAACCATCCGATCGGCGGACACTTCCATCCGACCGGATCCTTCAAACCAAATTTACCGAGAGATCTATCCGATCGGTAGACTGTTCTATCCGATCGGTTGGACGATTCTGATCTTTTCAAATTGTTTTCATTCTTTGTTCGTTTGTTTAGACATTGCCTCGATTCGCTGGGGAATTGTATGAACACTCGATCAACTGGAGTAGAACCAATTCCACCACTTTTCGATCCTGAAAGTTTGATTCGAACAAGATCTAGAAGAAGAAGAAGAACACCCTTTGTTCCATTAGCCAATCGTGTGCCAAGAGTACCAAACCCAACTTTTGATAACCTTTTTGAAGCCAAAGTCGTTTATAACCCATTCACTGATCAACCTTTTCCCATGGCTGACGATAGACCCATGTGGGAAGCAAACCGAGCCATAGCACCCACCCCTGGAGCTGCTATTGTTGCTGTCAACTTAGGTGACAATTTCACCGTGAAAGGTCACCATCTTTCTATGATCAAAGACCGCCAATTCGATGGCCGTTCGAGGGCCGATCCTCACAAACACGTTGCCGAATTCATTGAAATTTGTGGCATGTTCCGATACGGTGATACAAATGTGGATGCCATTAAACTCAAACTTTTCCCGTCATCACTTGCTGGAGATGCAAAAGTGTGGTATAACGAATTAACACCAGGAATCATCACTACTTGGGAGGAGATGAGGCAAGCTTTTGTAAGCCGATTCTTTCCACCTGCAATGTTTTATCGACTCATGGGAGAAATTCATGCTTTGACACAAAACCCTAACGAATCACTCGTCGAAGCTTGGCTTCGTATGAAGGATTTACTTCGAAGTTGTCATTGACATGGTTTAGGACGAGGAACCATTATCCAAATCTTTTACCATGGACTTGATGAAACATCTCAAGGAATTCTTGATGCTGGAGGAATATTTCTTTATAAGACTCCTAACCAGGCATACCAATTGCTTGAAGACCGAGTTCTTCTCAAACTCGACTGGTCAAAAGATGCCAAGACAAAACCCTTAAGAAAAACCGTTGCCTTTGCCGAAAGTTCTGATTCATCTAAACTCATGGAGAAAATGGAAACCTTGGTTTCCAAAATCGATTCGCAATACAAAGATCTTAGAGGAGAGATGAAAGAAATGCGAGATGGTTGTAACAACTGTGGAGGTAACCACCTATCATCAGAATGCGATGATCAACCTATGGATCAACCAAAAGAAGGAGAAGCTAATTACATCCAAGGAGGATACCGTGGAGGCGGATATCGTGGAAATTATTACGGATGAAACTCTGCTAGTTGGCAAGATCGCCGACAAAGGGATAACAACCATGAGTCCCAACCAAAAGTAGAGAACCAAACTTCACAAAATGCCGACAAGAAACCTGAAGAAACAGATTTTGAAAAAATGATGAGAGAATTCGTCACAGCTCAAAAATCAACCAACGAGTTCGTCAAGAATCAATTCTTCAATCTCAAGACCAAAGTTGAGAAAGGTTAGAAAAATCATCAAGCGTCTATCCAAGATCTTGAAAACAAATTTGGTAGACTCTCTGATCAAATTTCTTCCCGACCATCAGGTTCGTTGCCTAGTAACACCCAAACCAACCCAAAACCATCATCATCATCAAATGATAAGACTTATCGTCCACCACCAACCAGAAATGAGCATATCAATGCTGTATTCACAAGAAGTGGCCTGTCTTATGATCCACCACCCAACCCAAACAACACCACAACTATCAATTACGATAGTGAGGATGAAGATGAAGAATCCAAGAAGGAAAATACACCAAAAACACCACCCAAACACAAACCCAAACCACCAGTTAAGGCATACACTCCAAAAATTCCATATCCTCAGAGCCTTAAGAAAGAAAGAAGGGAGGAGCGTTATAAGAAGTTTGTTGAGATAATCAAAGAAGTTAGACTCAATGTACCTCTCATTGATGTTTTAGCCGGAATGCCCAATTACGGGAAATTTTTGAAAGAACTTCTTAACAACAAGAACAAATTGGAGCAAATATCCGCTACCTTTCTCAATGAAGAATGTTCAGCTATTGTTCAAAACAAAATTCCACAAAAACTCGGAGATCCCAGAAGTTTTCTGATTCCATGCATATTAGGAAATAACATCACATGCGATGCTTTAGCCGACTTAGGTGCAAGTATCAATTTGATGCCCTATTCGCTGTATACGAAACTTTCCATCAACACCTTGAAACCCACAAGGATGAGTATCCGACTAGCTAATCATACTTACCAATATCCTGTTGGTATTGCTGAGAATATGCTTGTCCAAGTAGGTAAATTCATTTTTCCCGTGGATTTTGTGATTCTAGAAATGGAGGAAGATAGTAGAGTACCCCTTATTTTAGGAAGACCTTTTCTAAACACCGCTGATGCGATCATCAAAGTAAAAGGAAAAGAACTCAATCTTGGAGTTGGAGAAGATAGAATCACCTTTTTAATCGATAAAGCAATGCAATATCCACATTCCAGTGATGACACTTGCTTTAACATTGATGTAATCGATGAAGTCACTGAGGAAGAATTGGATGCATTACTTGAAGATTCTAATCCATTCATGACTATTTTAGAGAAGATTAGTGAAACAACTTTTGATAAAGAATTCGCTGATTTTATGGAAGTAAAGATTGATGAAGAAGAAGAAGAAGAAGTTGAAGAAGGAGAGATAATAAAAGAAGATTTTGAGGAAATCAGTTTTAATGATCAAATGAGGATCAAAACATCACTTCAAGAACCACCGACTGATCTTGAGTTGAAACCACTTCCTGAAAATCTTGAGTATG